>SKCR01003930.1:0-36616 GCA_019454045.1 Zanthoxylum bungeanum | reverse complement strand
AATTTGTACAACAACACAATGATCTGTACAAATAGTGACGCTATGGGTCATAATTGTCCAACAATCTCCCACTTGGCCTATAGCCAGTCACTCGAGTGTCTTACACCGAACTATGTACGGTTGGCTCAAACTGCTGAGAAAAGACTTTCGTAAGCGGATTTGCATGATTATCGTCTGACGCGATTTATTCGATCATCACATCACCACGATTGCTGACGCCTAGCTCAGCGGCTAACAAAATTATATCTAATCTAATTAGATTTTGTATCGACCCAGAAGGCTTCTATTGTTGCCTCAGCTGCAGCAATAACCCGCATTTATTGTTTATTCAGTAACAGTATCTTGCTTGGAAGATTTCCAGATTACTGTACCGTTATTCAAACTTTGTAGTACCTTTGCGACTTATAGTCATTTTTTATCGGTTAGGAAACTTACTACAGTGATCCCAGTCACTTCAAGTTCTCCTTCTCCAAGGTTTAAGACAGCATCCTTAGTTCTCTAAGATACTAACGGATGTTCTTAACATCAATCAAGTGACTATCACTTGGATTGGCCTGTTTGTGAATCCATATGCTCAAAGCGTATGAGACACCAAGTCGCGTACATTTTTGAATGTATGATTTCTCGGAGAGTTTTCATCGAAAGCCAAGCTTTCACCGATAGTTTTATGGGAATATCATTTCCAAGAAATGACATATTATCATTATTTTATAGGACAGCCACTGTCAGTGTGCTCCCACTAACCCTCTTATATACACAAGAATCATTTCCGTTTTGAATTAAATCATACTCCATTATGATTACATCAAAACGATAATTCCAAGAACCTATGCTTGCTTCAATCCAAACATGGATCGAATAACCTGCAAACCTTATTTGCTTGTTATGGTACGAAAAAACCGACAGGATGTTGTAAACATCCTCCAAAAGGTTTCCTTTTCAGGAAAGCGATTTTCCCGTAAAGCTGTCATATTTCACAAATGAAACACGCAGCTTTAGCATGCATTATCCAAATGGATTTACCGTGGCAACAAGTAAAAGGTTGAATCGTAATCAACACAATGTTGATAACGATACCTTTCCGTTACAAGCCTAGCTTAGTACGTTGGTATGTTGCCATCCATGTATGTCTTCCTTGAAGACTTATAGTACCAATAGGCACAATGCCTTGTGGTACATCAACTAGTATCCAAACTTGTTGATATACATGAAATTCATTTCGGATTCATGACACTTTGCCATGATTTAGGGAGTCGATACCTTGTATCACTTCCTCATACGTAGTCAGTTGGTATACCTCAATGAGATAGACATCTTTATGAGGCGAGATTGGAAACCCATACCCTAGGTTGTTTTCTGACTCTCTCCGACTTACGCGGTTCTTGTGTATTCAAAGATTAATGGAATAGTTTCATCCTTGATGAACTATTTGTGTTCCATTAGGATTCGGTGCCTTGAATAGTATTACTCCGATTTTCATCGAGTTTTACTATCCTCCCACTTACCACTGCTTATCGGTATTCCTCTTAGGAAAACCTCATGGTGAGCAACAATCTAATGTTCTCTTGTGAGTTGTATAAGTACAATACTTATGGTATCCCTAGGATAACCGACAATTGGCACTTATCCATTTGGGTTCTAGTTTGGTATCATCCAAACACATGCCTAGCATACCCAAATTATCAGGAATGAGAAACCTGGTTTCTTTCCCGTTCATATCTAATATGAAATATGTCAAACAGATTTTTATGGAACCTTATTCAAAATAAGTTATGCACTGTTTATGACTTATCCGTTGAAGGAAATGGTAGCTCAGAGCGACTCATGATTAACCTTATCATGTCCAACAAATTTCGGTTAGTCGGTTCGGACACACCGTAAAACTGACGTGTTCTGGGTGGAGTCCTCATTTGAAAGAATACTTTACTCTTTCAAGTATATTAGAAACTTATTGCTTAAGTATTTTCCATTACGGTCTTACCATGACGGTTTAATACTTTACCGATCTGTTTGTCTATTTTGTGTCGAAACTTTAAAAGTTCCCGATTTGTGTTCTTCAAAAGAAACACATAACCATAACGCAATGCCACATCCGTAAAGGTCACGAAATATTCATATCCATATCTAGCCTAGCTAGACATGGGCCCACTTGCTTCACTATGAACTAGGGCTAACAGATCAGTGGCATTTGCACTTTTACCAAGTAAATAGTATTTTAGGCACATTGCCTAATAAACTAGATTCGTAGACTTTATTTGAATGGAATAAAATTAGTCCGAGTACCCACTCTTCAAAAGTGTGGATATACGAGTCTTGTTTGATTGTGTCCCAGACAACAATGCCACAATTAGTTTCTTCTGATCAAATCAGTTGAGCTATTTGTTTGTCATGTTATATATTTGAGATTTATTTATATTCAAAATATAAATTCTGTTATTCACATCTAATGTGTATCTCAATATCATTTTTATATAATAAAACACTTTAGTGTTCTAGAATATAAAGGTTCACCCGCAGCGGGTTATACACTGATACATAGATAATGTTTCTAGTCAAACTAGTCACATTATAACAGTTTCCTAATTTAAGTACACACCCGAAGGTAGTTCCTAAACTTAGGTATCTACGGTTAAAACAGCGACTTTCGTCCCATTTTCAATTCGCAGAATAATCTCATTTGAAGTCAGTATCATGTTCAAAACAAATTCTGAACATCAATACATATATTTTATGTACCACACTAAGTATTTAAAATCTAATTTCAATACTAGTAATGAACATAATTAGGACAAACATATTTGAAGTCAAAGCCTTGCTCGTCTTCAATTCCTTCATGTATACTTTGTTCAAACGGCAGTCACGCTTTCACGATCCCGTTTG
This sequence comes from Zanthoxylum bungeanum, assembly GCA_019454045.1. NCBI lineage: Eukaryota > Viridiplantae > Streptophyta > Magnoliopsida > Sapindales > Rutaceae > Zanthoxylum > Zanthoxylum bungeanum. The sequence goes on along the minus strand of SKCR01003930.1, from coordinate 33,736 downwards.
GCACAATTTAGGCAGACATTTTGGGATATGTCATGTATCTTCCTAGAAGTTGATAATGATTTTTCCTTTACCTGTTTCAACACTCCAGAAGCCTATGGCCAAGCCTTGGCCTTCTAGAATATCGAAGTAAGGTGCGCCTTGCGCTACTTGCCTAATTGCAAACTTTGACTTTGTCTCCTTGAGAATAGTCATTAACTCTCCAAGAGTTATGTATTGCAATTTAGTACTTCTAAGATTCTAAAGATAGATTCTTTGAAGATCCTTCAATTTCAGTATCATACTTTAAGGATCTAGCCCTTAGTTCTGATAAAAAAAATTAAGGAGTCTACTGCGACAAGCTTAATGGATTAAGCACTTAAGTTATCATTACATAAATCTTCCAAAGATTATGCTCTACTATTTGCTTAACTCCGGGCTTAGGCATAATATGTTATTTTATCAAATAAAGTAACTTATTATTTTCCAGGACCATCCTGAAATTTAATTCCCAATTTGAAAATTAAATCATTTAAATACATTTTCCCTAGAATTATGTTTTAAATGTCAATCTTTCAATTTTATCTTGATTTTAATAGTCCAACTATTTAATCAACGATTTCAGGTACTATTTAATATAATGATTACTATAGTCCAACTATATAATCATCTATACTTTTAATAGATTAAAATCAAATATATTGATTACTATAATCCAATTATAAAATCAACTATAAATGAATAGTTTGAATATAGTCCAACTATTTATTAAAACAACAATTTAAATATTAGTCCAACTAACATTTAATTTATTTGACGAATGATATTTGAATGAGCACGTATGGCAAGTAATTAAACGAATATTGCAAATTCAATTCTTGCCTCCCATTATTTTTCGGCAAGCCTCTAACCCTCTGTCGAGTACTCGGGAAACCGTGTTTCCTAGTGGGCTAGGATCCCGTTAAATATCACACAATCTTGACTTTGGCCAAAAAATTGTATGATATTTAACTAGGTAGATCTCTAAGATCGATTGGATTCAATCCAATTCATAGATCCGGTAGGGGGACATTCAAGTCCGAAACATATATCTTATATATGCCAATACATCCAATGTATTACCTAACCTTTTTCCTCTGAATCAACTAAGCCTTGGCTTTGGCACAACAAACTTAGTGATCCCAGTCAAGCGCGACCCATTGACCATGGAAAGCTTCGTAATCAATGTCGATGGACAAAAAGTGGTTTTGACTTTGGCCAACAAACCACAACTTGGACAAGACACTGACATGGAACAAAGCCTTCATGATTCAAACACATCCTCGACTGACAAAGGCCTTGACTTTGGCCAACAATCCAATGCCAGTCTCGGATCTTGAGTGAGAATCACTCAATGGAAGGAAAGACGCTTAATATGTTGCGAGGGTTTTTCGAGTGCAAATTGGCAACCAATTTATTATCTTTGCTAAGGTCTCATCATCATACACCCTTAAACATGCATTCTAAATACATAATAAAGCGCATATGAATAAAATAATAATGATATGCGGATGGATACTTTACACATTGATCCTAGATCAAATCTCTCCCTTTCTCTCTCCCGCTAGCACATGTATTACTTCTACCCGTTACACTACACTTCTAAAGAAACCTCATTTACATTGAGGGGAATAGGTGAGAAGAGAATACAAAGAATAGAGAGGTAATAAGGCTGGACACGCAGGTCCAATTAATAAATCAAATTTATTACAACAATTTCTAAAATTGTCCCACCCATCTAATATCCATCTGATATACATTATTCATGCATCGCAACCATGTATTCACACAAGCATATTATCAATCAATCTAATCAAATTAATTAATCTGATAATTAATGATCATCCAATGTTCAAACAACGATTTGATTTTGCTCGAGTCAAACTCGTTTTTGCGAATAAGTACTTAAAGTACGAATTCTCGAATTAAATTAAACTACATAATTAAATCCAATTCAATATGCATTTAATTCTAATTCGCTTATTAATTCCAAATTAAACATTACACTTTATTAACGAACCTTTACGACTTAAATTCCAAATTTAATCGTTACGGGACTCAAAGCCTGATTAACGTCCAACGTCAATTCAATTAAAGTCCAATGGGCTTTTAATTAATTTCTTAAGGCGTGGACTTTTGGTCAACTCGGGTCAAACCGAATAACCAAAATCCAATCCGGGAGTTACCCCATAAGCCCAGAAATCAATTTTGGCTCATTAGGCCCAATTAAACTTTAAAGGTCCATTAAGTCGCATTTGGGCTTTATGGATGCAGTTTTGGGCCTAATTGGATCCAACCAATTTTGCCTAAACCCAACTTTGTACAACAAAGCCCAATAAGCCCATTTACAACATAACAAGCCCAAATCCAATTTTAAGGCCCAATTAATTAAATACAAAAAAAATCCAATTTCACATTTAATTAACCTAAAGTGTATTTCATGATTAATCACCAAAATTAACATTTCTAAAACATCAATTTATACAATTAATCATGCTCATTTTCATCATCACATGTCCAACACATTTTGATTAAAATCAAACCCAATTTTACATGCTACATATCTCGGCAATATAGGGCATTTTATGTCCGATTCGAATTCAATCAAATTAAATCCAATTCGACATTAAATCAATATCCCCAAATGATTTCCAACACATCCAATGAATCAAAAATCAAAATCCAAGACAATTAGGGCAAGGGTGACTTTCGGCCAAGCTAAGTCAATTGGGGAAAATTTGTCCAATTCAAAATTCATCAAATTGACAATGCATAACACCATGTTATCATCAATTAAGCATACTCAAACATCCAATTTCATCAAAATATGCTCAAATCAATTTTACCCAAATTTTAAGAGCTAAACTTTTTCATGCTCAAACCTTGCTCTAGATGCCATTGAGCGACGCGGATGCAATAAAAACTTCAAATTATGCTCCTCACAGTCACAGCAGTAACACTGTCGCAGCCCACTGGTTTCGGCCATTGGAGCTCCTTCGTCAAGCTCCGAGCTTCGTCGAACGATTCCCGGCTCATGGGTGGACTTCCCTATCACCTTCGCATGTCTCGTAAGTGTGCAAGTACTTGTGATTTTGCCACAAAATCCCACTCTTGTGCTTCCCACTGCTCACGGTTTCAAGAGAATAACCAGTGAAGTTTTGGCCCCTTTTGGGCGTGAAGAGAAAGAGATGAGAGAAAGAGAGAAAATTGTTTTGGTTGTTCCAAATTTGTGTATCTTATACACAAATGTTAATTTCAATTTCATTTGGCATGAATTTGGCTTTTCAAAAGTCAAACCATTAAAGCCAACAACCACACACATCACTCAATCACATCAATCACAAGTTAGCGATTTGACGCTTGATGCGACTAGCGATTTGACGCTTGATTTGACTTGCGTGCCGCACTCGAATTCGAAATGCGAATGCGTTCGCAAATAATCCCGGTCTCGAGTTCGCTAATTCTAAATTAACGAATTTTTCGTTGCGACGTAATTAAATGATTACGCCTAGCGAATCACTATTCACGTCGCTAACGAATTAATTCTAAATTAATTCATTCCCCCGAATTAAAATCTAATTTTAATTCCGCGTTAAAATCCAATTTCGTTTAATATATCAAATATATTAATTTATTGATTAATTCCAAATTAATCGTTATCTCTCTTTAAATGATATTTTATCCAGATAAAATATCTCCGCAATTAATCCCAGATTAATTTTCTCTCTCTTCTAATTAATCCCAGATTAATTTAGAGTGCGAGTCATACTTCATCGGTGAATCTTTGGGAAGCGACCCATGAGATCCCCGGATATGTTGGTAGTAAATTCAGTCGTTGGACTATCCGAACACGTAAGTACCAAGTACTACGTTTATACCGATTTACAAGACAAGGTTGGCCTCTAGCAAAGCGCCATGCCTACCCAATTCTCCGGAAATATCCTTACATGAATAAAGGATCTATATCGGGCGTAGTATTGTGTATTTCTGTCCAGTATCGGATGATCACGTGCTAGGCCTGGGGCTGGAATTACGAAGCACATATCGGATGTCTGGTGACTAGTCTCTATAATCGGATAAACATGACCTTGTCATTTTATCCCGATAGCTGCAGCATTTAAGAGATCCAGTCTCGTATCCTACGTGACCATCATCTCCATATGACTGGAGTGACACTTTCGTCTTGACATCACACCCAACACACTACGATTCTCAATATACCCAGTATTGGCGTACACAGAACCTGTTAAAGCCATGGACGACCTCAACCAAAGTATATTGATTGTCGCAAGTATTAGCGGTGCAAGTCTCAGGTTAAGACCAAATACACTTATCCTGATTTCCGACTTCCATAGACACATAGTCATACTACCAATGGAATTCCGAAGGGGGTGTATCCAGAGCGAAGCTGTTTCCCGTACCATCGGTAAAACACAACCTCCTATTACACTTGCATGAGTATCCTATACCTAAATATATAAGAACTATGTCGTTGTGCCCTCACAACGCGCACAAGTGCAATACTAGTCTTTTACGCATTTATCGATGTCCAATCTCGACAATGCTCTGACTAGGGATATTTAATGATTTATCCTTCGTGGACTGATATTGTCTCATATCATTCTCCGTCCAGGAACAAATCATATGGACCTCTCATCATTTATACATCTAGGTGATCTAATCACAAATGATAAGAGTGCAATCTCCTTTGTCACATAGTTAATTTGTACAACAACACAATGATCTATACAAATAGTGATGCTATTGGTCATAATTGTCCAGCAGGAATTCCTCGAGCCATCATAAGTGATGGAGGTAAACACTTTTGTAATAGACCCTTTGAGTCCCTAATGAAAAAGTATGGAGTCACATATAAATTTTCCACCTCTTATCACCCTCAGACAAACGGACATGTTGAATTAGCAAATAGGGATATTAAACAAATTTTAGAAAAAATGGTTAACCCAAATCGCAAAGATTGGTCTCTCCGACTAAACTGATGCACTCTGGGCGAACAACAGCTTTCAAACATCTTTGGGAATGTCCCTCTATCATCTAGTTTATGGAAAACCTTGTCATTTGCCTGTAGAACTTGAGCATAAAATTTGGGCTATTAAAATATTTAATTCAAACCTTCAAAATGCTGGTTATTAACGTAAATTGCAACTAAATAAACTTGAAGAGTTAAGGAATGATTCTATGAAATAATAACGAAAATTCTTAAAGCTAAACTAAAGTCTTTCATGATAGTCGAATTTCACGAAAAATATTTAAGTTGGTCAAAAAATTTGCTTTATAATTCTTGTCTTCATTTATTTCCTGGAAAGTTAAGATTCCAATGGATGACCCATTTATTGTGAACATGTTTTATCCTTATAGGGCAATTGACATTGAGAATCTTAGGGATGGTGATATATTTAAAGTAAATGGACAGTGTCTGAAACTTCTTTGAAGGCGCTCAAAATTTCAAGAAACTTTTTTCCCGTTAGACCCAGTATAGCTTGATTGATGTAGTTTCTTTCATGTTCTGTTTAATATTTCTGTAATTTCCATTTTTCTTAGTTTTGCAGCGTTCTTGTTCTTTTATTTTATCTCACACCCCGTAAAGCAGCGGATAACGGTACTCCGTGACTCAAAGTCGGTTATTTTAGTTTCCTAAAAATACTGATACCCTACAAACTAAGGTATGGAAGAAACTCTCGTAAACCTCCACAAATATTTTCCTGCACTTCCTCAAAATGCTATGGCAAAATTTTACAAAGCCCGCATAGAAAGAATGAGAATTTTTATGATTCATGGTATTCCTAGTGAAATTCGTTGGGTAATTGGAGCAAGAGTTCGTTTGGCAGGTGAGTCACCTGACTCCTTCATTCCTACATGTCTTGTTCAGGGAAAAGCAAATATTCTAAAAAATGAAGAGCTAAACAAATGGGTGTTTGCTATAAGTCTGTACGTTGTACGTGCAACACTCGTTGTCGTTCTTTATGAATGGTGTCTGAAAATCGCGAGGATAAAATACAATTCATTAGGGATGGACTGAGTAAGGATCCTTTTGATGATATATCATTGACTCTTGAGACGCATTCTAGTGGATGTGTTCATCGAGAAATTCTCATATTACACACACAATTTCATAAAGAAAGACAACCATACAGTCTCGGGAATCTGACTTTAAGAGACCTTGTTTGCCAATTTATAACAAAAATGGATAGGAAGCCTATCCCTGACCCATGGAGGGCGTTCAAGCCGTTACTGGACGTAAAACCAGAGGAAGATGTGAGCCACAATCACAACTACCAGTTTATATTATTGCATTGATTTTTTTACTTTAAATTACTGTTTTCTTTACTTACTTTTGCCGACAGTATCTAGCATTTTTTATCACGATCTATTTTCATAATAATTGTCATTTTGCAGATATTAGTGCATCTATCACTCACCCTTTTTCAGGATCTATAAATTCAGCTCGTCACTTCTCTCTTTTCAACACATCTAGCTAAGGGAGATAGCAAAATTGGAGACAACTTCAAAACAATGATTCACTAATATCTGTGTATTTTGTGGAACTAGCTTCAGAACTAAACCAGAATTTGTTGAGGGAGTACGAGAATTAGGTAGAGTTATGGCAAACAGAAATATGCACTTAGTATATGGCGGTGGCAATCTTGGATTGATGGGGTGTATTTCAAAAGCTGTACAAGAAGGTGGGAGTCAAGTTTTAGGATCCATCCCAAAACCTTTAACAGAAAGCCACATCATCGGAAAATCAAATGGAGAATAATGTATTGTCCCAGGTATGTCTGAAAGACTCACTGAAATGATCAATCATGTTGATGCTTTCATTGCTTTACCAAGTGGGTTTATTTCATAACCGGTAAGAGATATCTTCCAAACTGCATGAACAGCTGATGATTTAATTGACCAACTCTTAGCTTATGAACCAAAAATCGATCCTATTCTTTCCAAGTTGAACTGGTCTGGTAACGATAATGGCAAAAAGCGCGAAGTAAACCTGGACCTTAATCTGTAATCTTTAGTTATAACTCTCAATTCCATAATAAGCAGGTGATATCTTCTAAACTCTTTCTTTTTTTCTTTAAACATTGGGGACAATGTCTCATTTTTGTTGGGGGTGAGGATAGTTTATGAAATAATTTTCATGTTTATGTCTGTTAGTTTTTACTTTGTTGTTATTTTGTGTGTAAAAATATATATCATATATATACACAAACTAACAAAAATTTTGTTTTCTAAACCAAGTGGAATTGTTGTTCAGAGGTGGCTGGGTAAGGAGTTTTCACTCCTGAGTCGCATCTCAATATATAATTCGTAACAAGTTATTTATCGTTCCTTTTCTTTTTAAATCATTTAAATTTATGAATTCTCCATAATATTGATTGAATTTGATCTTTATATGCTCGTGTGGCAGATATTATCAACAACATGGTAACATATGACCATGGGTGGTAAGTGAAAATTCTGTAATATTCATTTCTCTAATTTGTTGGAGGTAACACCTAAAAGTATGAAATTTTTATTATTATGCAAAAAAACAAGTTTGAATAAAGTTCATTTTCGTAGCCTTTTTAACCCGAGCAATTAAGTCCGAATGGGTGTTTTAACACTTAGTACCCTAAGGCCAACTGGTCTGGGAATTACTGGCCCAAAGTTCGTTACAAAGGGTTAAAATAAAGCTTAAGGGAATCAGACACTGTTATCTGAGATCCGAGCAATTAAGCCCGTAGGGGTGTCTTAACACCTAGTGCCCTAAAACCAACTGTTTGGGAGTCACTGGCCCAACGTTCGATACATGGATTGAAGATATATGCTAGACACTGTTTATCTGAGATCGGAGAAATTAAGCCTGTAGGGGTGTCTTAACACCTAGTGCCCTAAAACCAACTGGTTTGGGAGTCACTAGCCCAACGTTTGATACATAGATTGAAGATATATTTTAGACACTGTTTATTTGATATCCGAGCAATTAAGCCCGTATGGGTGTCTTACATCTAGTGCCCTAAATCAACTGGTTTGGGAGTCACTGGCCCAAAGTTCGACACATGGAAATGAAGATATGTTTTATAAATAAACTTTCACATGCCAAAAATGTGTAAACTCTAATATAAGTTTAGGATAAAAATATTACTCTCTTTTTAACAAATACTTGTGATATTGTGGGCACAATATATTGATTAATACCTTATTTTATGAGTATATGGAAGAATGGTAAAAAGTATAGGAGAAGTCATTTATTTGATCATTAAGAAAGAAAACAAAACAATTGTTGACTTATATAGAATTTTTCTTTTAGATTCCGCTTGAATTACTAGGGACTAGTAATAAGCTGGTTGGTTGGGGTGTGATGAATACTAAAGAATGCATATTTATTAGACGATAATTTAATCATTTTACACTTATAGTTCAAAATCCCCTTAAATTGACACATTTGTGAAATAATATTTTAAAGTTTATGTTTTGAGTGCTTTTTACTGTGTTATTTTATGTTTTGTCAGGAAAAATACTGCTCTGAAGCTCGACAGGGGAACAAACCAGACTTGAAAATGGCAAAAATCAAAATTATGTTGTCACGTCGCAACGCGTGGAACAATTGCGTCGCGACGCGCCTAATAAAACAAAGACATCGCCGTTTCGTCATTCTCTGACACGTGTCCACAACGTGACTTCACCATTCTTTGACACGTGTCCACAACATGCATTCGCTGGTCTGGGTGGCCAAGTTGCCTATAAATAGCAGCGTCCGGCATTAGAAATTTTCATACTTTCTTTCCTTATTCCTCTGTAAATCTTGGAGATGGGTGTCTTGTTTGTTTATTTATTTAAAGTTTTTTGTCATGTCTTTTTCTTTTCTTTCAGTAATAAAAGTACAAGTATGTTTTATTACAAAATGAGTAGCAATTTCTTCTATGCTGGGGCAAGGGTGAAACTTTATAAGAAAACATAAATAAACTAGCTTCTATTATAATAAATAAATTGAAATCTAATGATTAAAACTTGATTTAATCTAGATTAATTATTGACAATCTGTCTAACTACCTTTATGGCTGTTTTATTCTGTCCACCGTCTTTATGGCTGGTTTTTTATCTTTCTTCCACCTTTAATGGCTGGTTTTATCTTTCCACCGCATTTATGGCTGGTTTTATATGATTTTGGCATAACTAAGTACCTTGGTAGGACTTATTGTAGACAAACGGTATCACCGCCTTCATGGCTGGTTTATGTTTTTGGCATGCTTAGTACCTTGGTAGGAATAATTATTGATAGAAATGATTACCGCATTACGGCTGGTTTCTTTTATTGGCATAATTAATTCCTAAAATAAATTAAGTGGGTAACAATGGAAATTTGTAAATTATAATAAAACGAGATTTCTAAATGTTTAAAAGACTAAATGGATCCCCTAACTCCAGCATTTCTTTCTATTACTTTAATTCAATCTAAAAGTTCCCAACTACTTCACAAATCAAACTTTTCTTTTTCGCACTGTTCATTATTCTATTTTGTTAAATCTCTACTCTGTGGATCGACCCCGGACTCACCGGGTTATTTTATTACTTCTACACTCTTATACTTGGGAGTAAAAGACCACTTTTCAAGCGTGTCACACCTCGCCATCAATTCAACTTAGTTCGGGAATAAAGCTCAGAGATGGTTCGGGAACAAAGCCTAGGGGTCGAAGCACCTCGCCATCAACTCAGAACAATTCGGGAATAAAGCCCATAATGGTTCGGGAACAAAGCCCAGAGGTCGAAACACCAGCGCCATCAACTCAGCACAGTTCGGGAATAAAGCCCAGGGGTCAAAGCACATTGCCATCAAATCAACTCAGTTTGGAAATAAATCCTGGAGATCGAAGCATCTCGCATGGAGGAATCCCAGGGTCGAAGCACCTCACCAACAAATCAACTCAGAGATCGAGACATCTCGCAAAAGCAGCGAAACAATAGATAAGTCCGACACGGTCGACGAACCAGGTAAGAAAAAATGCATGCATGACTTTGATAGGGTTGTCACTGTCACGCATTGCACAAGCCCCATCAAAGTGGGGGCGACTGTAGACACTGTATTTTTGCATAAGCCCAATGATAAGCCTCGTATGGAGGCAGTACCTGAAAAGTTATGGAAGTCACGGGAAATGAATGCTGGAAGGAAATAAAACCTCCAAATTAAAACCTCATTGGATTTGGACTCACTAGCCCACCTCGGATTCGTTCAGCCGCTGTTTCAAACCTTAGCCTCGGCCAAAACCCCTGCAACCCGTGAAAGCCCACACAATCCACCCATACGCCCAAAGCTATCTACCATCAAGCCTAACTTACCCATCTATCTTCAAACCACATGCCCAAGGCCCATAAACCCCATGCACGCCCAAGCCTTCCCAAATAAAAATTCACATGCAAACACATGTTAAAATCCCTCAAATACCTTCCATTTAACAAGATATGAAATCCCATCCTCACCAAATTTAGAGATTTTGTTCCCTAAATAAATTAGGAAATATCTCCCATATTTATGTGATTTATTTCCATAATTGGGAGATCCTTTAACATTATAAAAAGGAGGCTTGACCAAACCCTAGGGTAACACATTCACAACGGCAAGACAAACAAAAAAAACCTAAGTCTCTCTCTATATTCTTCTCTCTTCACAGCAACCCTAAACAACCATCATTACCGAACCAACCAAAACAACAAAGCAATAACAAATAGCCCACAAGCCAAGCACCAAGAACGGCCAAACAATAAACATAAACAAACCAATCCAAAACACATGAAGTAAAGCCACCTGGACGTGAAAATAGTGCATGCAGACTTGGAGTGGAAGCAAGCATCAACGTGAACAACACACAAAATCAAAGCTTCTCTTCATCTTTTTCTCTTGGACGTGAACTCCAGCAATAAATCAGCCCACAACACCGACCAAGCAACCCTTCACCAGTGAACAAATAAGCAACAAACACAAAAGCAACAAATCAGCTGACCACCGACCAAAGCAAAACCCTTCAACCAGTGAACAAATAAGCAACAAACACAAAAGCAAAAAAACAGCCCTCACTTCACCGAAACAAAAAACCACAAACCAGCCCCATATTACCGAAAATCAACCAAAAAAATAGAAAACTAAACCAACCGAAACAGCCCCAAAATCGACATGAAAATAGCAGCTCAAACCACCAAAATAGCCCCCAAAATCGACACTAAAATAGCAGCTCAACCCACCGAAATAGCCCCCAAAATCGGCACCAAAAAAGCAGCTCAAACCACCGAAACAGCCCCCAAAAATGACACCAAAATAGCAGCTCAAACCACCGAAATAGCCCCCAAAAATAGCTAAAACAACAGCCAAAAATAGCAGCCAAAAACCAACAGAAACATCAAAACAGTGAGCAGAAATAGTGAAACAGTGAGCAGAAATAGAGAACCAGCAAACCGGAAAAACAGCAAAGCTTTATTCCTTCCGGCGAAGGCCTAACACGCTTCCGAGAAGCAACTTAAAGGTAAGACCTGAGGCCACCCATTACCAATATTTATTTTATAGTGTTCGGACGCTGTATGTATGGCTGAACGTGAAATACGTTCAGCTGGGTATGCAAAGTTCTACATTAAAGACGGCCAAATTGCTGGTCACACTTTTCTTTATTTCGCTTTTATTTCGTTATTTGTCTTTTTATTCATCGTTTTATTATTTCGCCTTTATTTCGTTATTTACTATTTTATTTAATATTTTCACCGTCATTTTACTATTTCGTATTTATTTTTGTTATTTATTTTTTATTTAGTGTTATTTATCTTTTTATTTATTTATTTTCGCTTTTTATTGTCATTTTAATATTCCGCCTTTACTTTTGTTTATGTTTTTCTATATTATTTCGCATTTACTTTCATGTCCGTTCACATTGCATTAATAATTGTGTGTGTTATCCCTTACGGTATATCAGATGGAAACCCAGACATAAATTCCGTAGCCGAATCCAAATGGACGGTAGTGTGATTTGTACTTAGGATACAACTCCACGTACCACTCGAGAAATATTCATACAACTGTGATTAACCCCATCTGTTTACTATTTATTTATTTATGTTTTTCCTGCCTTATTTTATTATAATTTTTGTTATCGTACCTTCTATTTTCTTAATTTAATTCGCTTTTATTATATTAATGTTATGGGTGTGAAAATTTGTGTGTTTATTTGAATTATCTTGCATTAAATGCATAAGACTTGGCTATACCAATGTGTGAACTCGTCCATTATACTGGAATAAGTAAGGGACCATTCCTAACCCAATGGGTTGAGGTCTTCCTTGCGAGGGGTGAGTGTGGCCTTAAATCTTTTCCCATTCACACTAGGTGGCGACTCTTTTATTCTCCGATTTAATCCTCGTGGGCTATTCCGTACTCTCTACGGGCTACGAGCCCAACAGTGTCATGGTCGGCGAACATCATAGACATAAGGTAAACCCCGCTTCGCTCCTACACGGATACTGGAGAGATAGTGCCTCACATAGGGGTATCTCGCACATACTACGTATACAAGACCCCATCACTCAACCCAGTGTATTCACCGACTCCCTAGACACGCTTCGATACCATCTTTGTAACATCCCTCCCTAGGAGATGCTACCCGGCAGGAAATATTACCACTTTATCCCCTTTAGCCTCTGACTTTCAGACTCTGATCAATGAAAACTAATCTCATCTTAAACACGATCTCATACTTCGGACCATAGTCCAACTCAATAACACATGATCCACTTTAACATTCAAAACTATATACCCAAAATACCATAGTTTTACAACCATGTTATGGAAACTTTAACATATAAAACATACTGTTGGGAAGCGGCCGCGAGTGCACAGCGGAAAAGTAAAAAATTAAGATGTCGCTATCCTTTTGCCCAAGACCCATTTGTTTTGATTATTCTACAAGCCTAGGCATGTTACTATATATTCTAAGCAAAAAAAACGCATAAAACATGCAAAGAACATAAACCTAAACATGCTAACTATCATAGAACTCTAATTAAAATAAGAAAAGAAAAAGACTTACTTGAACTGAAGACTCCTCCAGTCCTCCCTCCAATCTACAAGCTTTTCTCGAACTCAGCAAGCTTTTCCACGTTCCAAATAACCACCCAAGTGTGTGGCCTCCAAAGGTGCACACACCAAATCCAAAACTGAACGGCAAGACTACGCCTTGAGTGCATAGGTATTTTGCCCTTGGTGCTAGCCTAGGCAAATACCTCAAAACTTTTAACTTGAGATTCCTCTAGTCAATTAGACTTAAGGATCCTCAAAATCAGTGGCTTACTCTTAAACTTTAGAGTTGCTCACTTATATAAACCCAGATATGAAAGGTTTTGGTGTAAAAATTGTAAAGAATTCTTTGGGTTATATAGGTGCTCTAAAGACAACAAAATTAATTTAGAATCCGATGTGGGATAAATGCTAATTAAATCTTAGCCATTGGACCTTAATATAGTGGTTTAATGAGATTATAAAACCCTAATAAGAGTTTGGGCCGAATTGGAATTCAAAACAAATAAAAAAATAAATAAAATAAATTTACTATTCATGTTTTTTTTCTTATTCATTTTTTCCAATTCCCAAAGTGCCCATATCGTCATTCACCAATCCCTAAGCCACTTTGCAACCTCATAAATGATATGTTCAATAATTAAACACATTGAACCATTTATGAACAATTCCTACAACAATCATATATGATGTTAATTTGTACTATGTACTGTTAACCATTGATTTCAACTTTGTTGTGTGTGACCTTTTGGGTTCCCCTCAAGTTGGACATGAAATGAATCGTGATAATTTAATCGAACATAAATTATCCTCCAATCAGATGGTCGTTCGATTTCAATGACCAAGGTTGACATCTAGCAACATGTCAAGGCCCTCAAATGAGAAGGAAAGATATATACCCATTATGTATGCGATTTACATATGATACGGTCCCTCATCTCATTGTATCCCCACAGTTTGACCTAGGGTATGGAAAGTGTCTACCCATACAGTCAAAGGTATGATGTTGATAGTGTCATGAATCGTGATAAACCAAGAATCTCACATGATTCTTTCGCAGCGGCCACAGTCTAAAGCACTGATCACACATATCAACCCGTGAACTAGAATACTACACTTATAAGAAAATATTATCCGAGAGAGTGATGAGTGGTAAATCTATCACTATTTCCCACTCATTTAACCTAATATTTTGTATAGTTTCTTGAGTCTTGTGAATATTTTGATGTGTTTTGTGTTATTTTGTAGATAAATAAAGTTTCAGGACATTCTTGAGGTGATTTGGGGAAAAACACGAAAAATTGGAAAAAATGGCATTTCAGTAATTTTGGCGCGTCGCGACGTGCAAGCCATTGGCGTCACGACGCCTAACGTGCGCCCGGGTCAACGGGTCAGAATTTGAGAAGTTTGACTTTGCTAAAATGCGACGTGCCACGTGTTACCATCACAGCCGATATGCTAATGTGCGCCGTGACACATCATCATCCACGTCAGCAGGTCAACCGAGTCAACATGCCACGTCATCATCAGCCAATCACGCCGTGATACGTGTCGCAATCCTACGGTGCCGACAATTGATCTCAGCCGCCTTGCCACGTCAGCGCCACGTCAGCATAATAATTGAGCTCTTAGCTGCCTCGCCATGTGTCGCCTTATCCTCTTATCCGAATCGCCACGTGTCAAGCCGAGAACATGCCACGACTCACTGTTCCAGCGTCGCGATGCCAAAGGCTCTAGCGTCGCGACGCCCGAAGCTTATCCGCGCCTATAAATTGAGCTCGAGATTTCAGATTTTGCTGTACCATTCTCTCCCATTTCTTTGATGTAAATAGGGAGTTCTTCTCTCTCTAAGTTTCGTTTTAATTTTTAGTTTTTAGTTTTGTAATAATTTTAATTACGTTTTGTAATAATAGTAATTTACTGTCTTACTTTTTACAGTTTTTACTATTCATCATTAGGAGGTAACTTCCCCAGCTAGGGTGAAAGGTAATTCTTTTACTATTGCTATTTAGATTAATCTCCCTTAAAAATAATATATTCACTATTTAAAATTTGATTTAAAAAGGATACCGCTATATTGGTCGGTTGGTAATTTAATTTTAATCTGATTTAAACCTGACTAATCAAGGATACCGCCAGATTGGTCGGTTGGTAATTTAATTTTGGTTCCGCCTTTATGGCTGGTTTATTTTGGTTCCGCCTTTATGGCTGGTTACGGACAAATATTACCGCTTTAATGGCTGGTTGGACTTAATTTGACTTAATCAGGATACCGCCAGATTGGTCGGTTGGTAATATTATCACAAGTTTATATATTATTTTATGGGAGATATCTAAATTAGTAGTAGTAAAAGTAATTCCTTTTACCTTAGCATTTATTTTATTGTAATTTACCTTTCAGTATTTACTTTACCGCAATTACTTTTCAGCATTTTATGTCTTTTATTTTACCAGCCCTAGCTATGTGTCGTAACTAAATTAGTATCTAGGGTTGTGATGAATTTCAATATCACAGGTTTATAAAGGGTTAGATTATAGTTTGGGTAATATAAAGATTTATTTATTGAGTCTTAATCTTAATACTTTTTAATTAACTGGCCATTAATTAAATTGACTAGGTAAACTTAAAATGAACTAGACATAGGATTTTTAAGTTTAAGACCTCAGACTCAATAGGCCACGATCTTCCTTGAGGATAGATAACCCTTTAATAGATTTCCTTACAGGATAGGAATATACCTGTCGAGCGGGGGTAGCCAAAATTGGAACTTAATCTTAATGAATATAGGTAATTTGGTTGACATAGACATATGGTTCAATTGTATTATACTAGGTATTTGCAATTGACCATCGGAAGAGGCTTTTACAAAATTTAGTGTTCCAGGTTAATAAATCAATATTTTACCCAACTATAAGATTACCACTTCATCTTTAAAATGATATTAAAAGAAATCACAACCCTAGATAGTTTTTAATATTGAATTTTCTCAAAATCTACTTTCGAACAATTTTATTTACTTGTCTTTAAATTTAGAATCGTCGCCATTTCAAATCAATTAAACAACTTGTTAGATACTAGTAATCATTTACCTCATAAAATTAATAGCTTAGGTATTAAGTCCTCGTGGGATCGATATTTTTTATACTACTTGAACGATACGTGCGCTTGCGTTATACGTGTGTGTTTACGTCTGTTGTATCCTTACAAACTTCATGTGTTTCAACAAATGACCCAATCATACCCTTATGACCGGATCTTTTGAACCGGGGAAGGAGAATGTCAAAGTCATTTGATCCACACATAAGATTGTAAAGACCTCAAGTGTAAGGACTAGTCATACAATCGATACATGAAAGTTCTCATAGACACATGGGATAAACACTTCATGTGAAAACTTTCGGCGGTCATTTCGATGGACACGAGCAACTCATGCATCCATGTGATACACCAAGCGGACGGATCTTCGCTAGTAGCCTATGAGATCTGCTACCCCACTTAAGGGCGGATCATATCATCATGCTAGTCTCTCCGCTTTGTGAACGCTCAGATTATTCACAAAACTATGACTAGGAATGTTTGAGAGTAATGATTCTCATAAGGAGCGAAAGCCATCATCTTATTACTCTAAGGGCTTTATTACAGTGTTTGATGATACATATAATTTATGTAAGACACGTATAATAAAGATTTCCATTTTATTAATTAATAAAAATATTACAAATACATGTACATATAGCTCATCCACAAGTTGGGTATATGGCATATCCCTAACAATCTCCCACTTGCACTATAGCCAACTAGTATGAATCTGGACACCATACTCTTGTGTGTGCCTATCATGCTTTTGTTGAGTCAGCCCTTTAGTCAGAGAATCTGCAAGATTATCTTATGTGGGTATTTTCTCTATAATAACTTCTTTTCTCACAACAATCTCCCTGATGAGATGAAATCACCTAAGTACATGCTTGGATTTTTGGTGGGACATTGGTTCCTTTGATTGAGTAATGGCGCCCGTGTTGTCACAGTACATCGTGACACCATTCTTTATCGCGGGAAGCACTTCCAGATTCGTGATGAACTTCTTTATCCAGACTGCT
This sequence comes from Zanthoxylum bungeanum, assembly GCA_019454045.1. Classification (NCBI taxonomy): domain Eukaryota; kingdom Viridiplantae; phylum Streptophyta; class Magnoliopsida; order Sapindales; family Rutaceae; genus Zanthoxylum; species Zanthoxylum bungeanum. The sequence goes on along the minus strand of SKCR01003930.1, from coordinate 16,569 downwards.
TCTTTAGCTGTCTCAGATGCTGCAATATACTCGGTTTCAGTGGTGGAGTCCGTTGTAGTTGACTGCTTTGAGCTTTTCCAACTGACAGCTCTGCCATTCAAAGTAAACAGATATCCTGTTTGTGATCTGCTGTCATCCCTATCGGTCTGAAAGCTCGCATCACAGTAACCAATGACTTTCATCTCAGAACAATCTCCGTATGTCAATAACACATCCTTAGTTCTTCTCAGATACTTGAGGATTGTTTTAACAGCTGCCTAGTGTTGCTCACCAGGATTTGTCTGATACCTGCTCGTTATGATAAGAGCATAAGAGACATCAGGTCTTGTACATAGCATGGCGTACATGATCGATCCCATTGCTGAAGCATAAGGGATCCCACTCATACACTCTCTATCTGAGAGAGTATGTGGACATTTCTCCTTAGATAATTTGATTCCATGACAAGTAGGTAAATTACCTCTTTTGGAATCTTCCATTTTGAATCTTTTCAAAACTTTATCTATGTACGTAGATTAAGAAAGTCCTAACAACCTCTTAGATCTATTACGGTAGATCTTAATGCCGAGGATGTAAAATGTTTCTCCCAAATCTTTCATGGAGAAATTCTGAGATAACCAATGATTGGTGGCTTGCATCATTGGAATATCATTCCCGATGATTAATATGTCATCAACATATAATACAAGAAATATAACAGCACTCCCACTACTTTTCCAATAAACACAAGGCTCGTCTACATTTTTTATGAAGTCAAATTCTTTGATTATCTCATCAAATCGTATATTCCAACTTCTGGAGGGTTGCTTGAGTCCATAAATGGATTGTTTAATCTTGCATACTTTATTATGATCATCCTTAGATGCAAACCCCTCAGGTTGTGTCATATAGACTTCCTCTATGAGGTTCCCATAAAGGAAAGCTGTTTTGACATCCATCTGTTGGTCTCTAAGACAATCGAAGATCATTATAAGCAATGAAAAAATTGTGAATACAAAGTAAAGTATGGCGGAATCATACTTACAATGAGCGGATTTAGGATGCGTCAAATACAAAAAATTTTCTCCTCCAAGTTTTCGGCCAAGCTCCACTTTGGGGATGAAGTCCAAGCTCCAAGCTTTAAGCTTTGATTCCAAGCTTTTGGGATGGTTTCCCTATCACCTTAGATGATTCCTTGATGTGCTAGCAACTTAGAAAAATTGCAACAATTCTTCTATCTTCTCCTTGCAACTCTCGGCAATTGAGAGGAAAATAGGGAGAGTTTAATTTCTTGTGAAACCGTGAGGGAGAGAGAGTGAATGAGTGAAATGAATTATGTTAATTGATTTCAAAAATCAAAATGAAATATACCAAACATTTGGTAAAAGTCTTTCAATCATTACACACAAGATGTGTTTTACAAGTCATCATCATGCCTTCACCAAAACCCATCACCAAAAAGTAATTAAAGTGACAAGTGATGTGACAAGTGATGTGACATGTGGGCCCCACTTGATTGAAAATCCTAGTGGGCCCGCAACACATCCCGGGCTCGGGTTCGCTAATTCTGAATTAACGAATTTTCCGTTACGACGTAATTAAATCAAAATTAATTAATAATTATGCCAAGAAAATTTACTATTCACATCGCTCGCGAATTAATTCTAAATTAATTCATTTGCCCGAATTAAAATCCAATTTTAATTCGCGTCGAAATAATTTTTGTTTCATATATCGAATATATTATTTTATCGATTAATTCCAAATTAATCGTTCTCTCTCTTCAAATAGTATTTTATCCTAGATAAAATCTCTCCGTAATTAATCCCAGATTAATTATGCTCGAATCATACGTCATCGATGAATCTTCGGGAAGCGACCCAAGAGATCCCTGGATATGTTGGCAGTAAATCCTGTCGTCGGACTATCCGAACACGTACGTAACTCGTACTACGTTTTTACCAATTTACGAGACATAGTTGGCTTCTAGCAAAGCACCGTGCCTACCTAATTCTCCATAAATATTCTTAATGGAATATATAATCTTTGTCAGGCGTAGTATACGTAGTATTGCGTATAGCGATCTAGTATCGGATGTCACATGCAAGGCCTGGGGCTGGAATAGTGTATGCCCCGTACGAAGCATATATCGGATTACAAGCAAATAGTCTCTTTAATCGGATAATCATGACCATGTCATATTATCCCGATGGTTGCAACCAATTAGAGTACCAGTTCTGTATCCCTGCGTGATCATCATCTCCATATGACTGAAGTGATACTTCCATCTTGACATCACACACCACAAACACTACGATTCTCAATAAACCCAGAGAGACGTACACAGAACCTGCTAAAGTCCTGGACGACGACCAAAACCAAAGCGTATTGATTATCGCAAGTACTAGCGATGCAAGTCTCAGGTTAAGGCCAAATACACCTACCCTGATGCGGATTCCCATAGACACATAGTTATACTACCAATGTGATTTCGCGGGGTCTATCCAGAGCCAAGCTTTTCCGTACCATCGGTAAACACAACCTCCTATCACACTTGCATAAGTATCCAATACTTAAATATATGAGAACTATGTCGTTACGCTTCCATAACACGCACAAGTGCAATACTAGTCTATTCCGCATTATCGATGTCCAGTCTCGATAATACTACGACTAGGGATATTTAATGATTAAACCTTTATGGATTGATACTGTCTCATATCTTATAATCCGGAACTAATCATAAGGACTTTTATCATTTATATATTTAAGTAATCAAATTACAAAATGATAAAATGCAATTTCCATTGCTACATAGTTAATTTGTACAAAAAACCAAAATGTCTTTTACAAATAGTGACGCTATGGTTCATAATTGTCTAACAATCTCCACTCCCACTTGCCTATAGCCAGGCACTCAAGCATCTAATACCTGAACTATGTACATGTCGCTCAAACTTTTGCTGAGCAATAGCTTTCGTCAGCGGATCTGCAATGGTGTCTCTGATGCGACCTTCTCGTCGATCTTCACATCGCCACGATGTATGATCTCACGAATCAGATGGAAACGTCGAAGAACATGCTTGGATCGTTGATGAGACCGCGGTTTCTTAGCCTGCACTATAGCCCCGTTATTGTCACAATACAATGGAACGGGCTCAGCTGCTAACGGAACTACTCCTAATCCAATTAGGAATTTACGGATCCAAACTGCTCTTTTTGCTGCTTCAACTGCATCAATATACTCTGCTTCTGTTGTTGAATCGGCAACAGTCTCTTGCTTGGAAGATTTCCAGCTTACTGCTCCGTTATTCAAACAAAATATACCCGGATTGCGACTTACAGTCGTCTTTATCGGTTTGGAACTTGCATCGGTATACCCACCCAGTTACCTCAAGTTCTCCATCTCCATAGATTAAGAAAGCATCATTAGTTCGTCTAAGATACTTAAGGATATTCTTAACCGTCATCCAGTGACCATCACCTGGATCAGCCTGATAGCGACTACACATGCTCAAAGCATACGTGACATCAGATCGCGTACATATCATGGCATACAAGATCAATCCGATTACCGAGGTGAACGGTATCTGACTCATGTTGTCTCTCTCATCTTGAGTTTTAGGACACATGTCCTTAGATAGAGTGACGCCATGTGACACTGGCAACAGTCCCCTCTTGGACTGATCAATGTTGAATCTCTTCAACATTTTGTCAATGTACGTGCTCTGTGAGAGTCCAATGAGCTTTCTAGAACTATCCCGGTAGATCTTTATTCCTAGAATAAAGGATGCTTCTCTCAGATCCTTCATGGATAATTTTAATGAAAGCCAAGCTTTCACCGATGTTAACATGGGAATGTCATTGCCAATAAGCAATACATCATCAACGTAAAGGACAATGAATGTCAGTGCTCTCCCACTAACCTTCTTATATACACAAGGATCATCCTCGTTTTGCATGAAATCATATTCATTTATGATCTCATCAAAACGTTGGTTCCAAGAACGTGATGCTTGCTTCAATCCATAAATTGATCGATTTAACTTACAAACCTTGTTTGCAAGTCTTGGTACGACAAAACTGTCAGGTTGTTGCATATAAACATCCTACAAAAGGTTTCCATTACGGAAAGCGGTTTTGACGTCCATCTGCCATATCTTGTAATCGAAATATGCAGCAATAGCAAGCATTATCCTAATGGATTTAATCATGGCAACGGGTGAAAAAGTTTTGTCGTAATCGACACCATGTCGTTGACGATACCCTTTCGCTACAAGCCTAGCATTGTACGTTTGTATGTTGCCATCAATGTCAATCTTCCTCTTGAAGACCCATTTGCATCCAATAGGCTTTACGCCTTCTGGTGCATCAACCAGTGTCCAAACTTGGTTGGTGTACATGGAATCCATTTTGGAATTTATGGCATCTTGCCATAAACCAGAGTCGATACCTTGTATCACTTCCTCATACGTAGTCGGCTCGTCTTCCTCAATAAGATTAATATCCACATGAGGTGAGATCAGAAACCCATACCTCTCAGATTGTTTTCTGACTCTCTCCAATCTACGCGGTCCTTGTGTATTCGAAGATTGTGGTACAGTCTCATCCCTGATGGACTGTTCATGTTCCGTTAAGGATTCTGTGCCAGGAACAGTATCACTCTCCGATTTTCATCGTTTCTACTTTCCTCCCACTTATCACTGCATTTAGGAATTCCTTCTCAAGGAAAACCGCATGTAGAGCAACAAATACTTTGTTCTCTTGTGGGTGATAGAAGTAATATCCTTTGGTTTCCCTAAGATATCCTACAAATAGGCATTTATCCATTTGGGTTCTAGTTTGGTACCTTCCAAACATTTGACATATGTCCAGCAACCCCAAATCTTCAGGAATGAGAAACCTGGTTTCTTTCCTGTCCATATTTCATACGAAGTCTGTTGAACAGACTTTGACAGAACCTTATTCAAAATAAGTATTGCATTATTCAATGCATATCCCTAGAAGGAAATAGGTAGCTTTGTACGACTTATCGTAGACCTTACCATGTCTAACAAAGTTTGGTTTCTCTATTCGGACACACCGTTTAATTGCAGTGTTCTGGGAGGAGTCCACTGTGAAAGAATACCATATTCTTTGAAGTAATCAAGAAACTCATTGCTCAAGTATTCGCCAGCACGGTCCGACCGTAATGTAGTAATACTTTTACCGGTCTGTTTTTTTACTTCGTGTCGAAACTCTTTGAATTTCTCAAAAGTTTCCGACTTGTGTCTCATAAGATACACATAACCATAACGCGATGCATCATCTGTAAAGGTTATGAAGTATTCATATCCACCTATAGCCTGGCTAGACATGGGCCCACAAACGTCACTATGAACAAGGGCTAACAGTTCAGTGGCACGTACAGATTTACCACTGAAAGGTGATTTAGGCATCTTGCCTAATAAACAAGATTCACAGACGTCATATGAATTTGGATCAAATCCGTCCAAGTACCCACTCTTCGAAAGTGTGGATATACGTGTCTTGTTTATTTGTCCCAGACGACAATGCCACATGTAAGTTTCATCTTTGTTACTTACTTTAAGCCTTTTATTTGTTACATTATATGTTTGAGATTGATTCATATTCAAAATATATAGACCATTATTTACATCAGCAGTGCAAATTTCCATATCATTTTTATACATAAAACCCCAGTGTTTCGAAATACAAAAGTGTACCCACATTGGGCTAACATAGATACAGAAATAATATTCTAGTCAAACTAGGTACATAATAACAGTCTGTATGTTTAAGTACATGCCTCGAGGGCAGTTCCAAAACAAAAGTGCCAACGGCCAAAACGGCGACCTGTGTCCCATTTCCAACGCGGAGGTCAATCTCTCCTGATGCCAGTCTCCTGCTAATCTGCAGATCCTGCACATCAGTACATATATGAGTTCCACAACCAGAATCAAAAATTCAATTTTTAAAACTAGTAGTAGACATGTTTATTTCTATAAGAAACATACATGAAGTCGGTGCCTTGCCCGCTTTGATTTCCTTTATGTGTACCTTGTACTCGCGGCAGTCATGCTTCCAGTGACCCCACTTGCCGCACTGCAGACAAACATCTTGGGATTTGTCCTTAGGTTTCCCATAACCCTTTGACGATTTGGCATTGCCCTTCTTATTATGCTTCTTCTTCTTGACACCTCCACTCGCCTTGGGCCAAGCCCTTGGAGTCTGAGATGTCGAAGCAAAGTGCGCCTCGCGCTTCTTGCCCATAAGGAGATCTTTTTCTGCTTCACGCATAGTGGACATCAACTCTCCAAGAGTTTGGTCTTGGTTCAACATGTTGTAGTTCATTATGAACCCACTCCAAGTGTCGCGGAGAGACTGTAGTATCAAATCTACTGAAGTCTCAGCCTCAAAGACTATGCCCATCTATCTGAGTTGCTCAATGTCAGCAATCATCTGTGACACATGGTGTTCAACAGACGTACCTTCTAACATACGAGCGCGGAAGAGCTTCTTCTGCAACTCATATCTTTGCGATCTAAGATTAGATCGGTGAAGATCATGCAACTTCGCCATCATCTCATAGGGATCCAACCCCTTGTTTTGACGACGGAATTGCGGAGTCATAGCAGCAAGCATTATCGATTGAGCAGTCGCATTGTCATCGCTATGAGTCTTCCAAAGCTCTAGCTCAAGCAACTGATCAGGTCGGGGCTTAGGCCCAAGAGGTCGCTCTATAGTGTAGAGTAACTTCTCGGATCCCAGAACAATTCTGAGATTCATATCCCAGCCCTGAAAGTTTGTGCCATTAAATACGTTGTCGTCCATGACAATATCCATAATGCTTAACTTTCCTGTCATCTTAACCGCAATAGTCCAACTATTCGATTAACGATGTATGGGTTCAGTCTAACTGTTACAAGAAAAATAATAATATATTAGTCCAACTAATAAAAATAATTGACGAAATACTTTTGAAAGCGCGTAAGGCTATATATTTGAACGAAATTGCAAATTCAATACTAGCCTCCCACTATTTTTCGGCGAGCCTCTAACCCTCTGTTGAGTACTCGGGAAACCTAGTTTTCTAGTGGGCTAGGATCCCATTAAATAACACACAACCTTGACTTTGGCCAACAAGCTGTATGATATTTAACTAGGTAGATCTATAAGATCAATTGGATCTCATCCAATTCCTAGATCCGGTAGGTGGACCTCCAAGTCCGAAAAATATATACAATATATATGCCAATATATCCAATATATTTTCCTAACCTTTTTCCTCTGAATCAACTAAGCCTTGGCTTTGGCACAACAAGCTTAATGATTACAGTTAAGCGGAACCCATTGACTTGGAAAGCTTTGTAATCGATGTCGATGGACAAGAAGTGATCTTGACTTTGGCCAAAAATCACAACTTGGATAAACATACGATATGGAACAAAGCCTTCATGATTCAAACACATCCGCGATGGACAAAGGTCTTGACTTTGGCCAACAAACCAGTGCCAATCTTGGATCTTGAGTAAGAATCACTCAATGGAAGGAAAACGCTTAATATTTATTGAGGGTTTTGTCGCGTAAATTGGCAACCAATTTATTATCTTTTTTAGGTCTCATCATACACCCTTAAGCATGCATTCTAAAAGCATAATAAGGCGCGGAAAATAAATTAATAACGATATGGGGATGGATTTCTCACAGATTGTTCCTAGAACAAATCACTCATTTTCCTCTCCCCAGCTATCACTATTCTTACTTCTACCTAATTACATAATACAATTAAAGAAACCTCATTAACATTGAGGGGAATTAGGTGAGAAGATAATTACAAAGAATCAAGAGAGATAAGGCTGGACACGCAGGTCTAATTTAATAAATTCTAAATTTACAACAATTTCCAAAATTGCCATTTCCCTTCTAATATCCATCCGATATACATTATTCATTCAACACATCCATGTATTCACACAAAGCATGTTATTTAATCAATCTAATCCAATTAATTAATCTTTGAATAAAGTTATCATCCAATGTTCAAACAACGATTTGATTTTGCGCGAGTCCAACTCGTTTAAGAATAAGTACTCAAAGTACGAATTCTTGAATTATATCGAACTACAATTTAAATCTAATTTAATTTGTATTCAATACTAATTTTATATTTAATTCCAAATTAAATAACTACACTTTTTAATGTGCCTTTACGACTTAGATTCCAAATCTAATCTAAATGGGTCTCAAAGCCCAATTAACATCCAATGTCATTTAATTAAAGTCCAATGGGCTTTCAATTAATTTCTTAAGGCATGGACTTTGGTCAATATGGGTCAAACCCAAATACCAAAGCCCAATTAAGGAATCACCTTATTTGCCAAGAAACCAATTTAGGCCCATAAGGCCCAATTAAACATAAAAGGCCCATTTGTCATATTTGGACTTAATGGAATGATTTAGGCCCAATTTGGATCCAATCCAATTGACCTAAACCAACTTGGCCCAACCAAGCTCATTAAGCCCAAATACAACATTTAAAGCCCAATTCTAAATTAAGCCCAATAATCAAATCTAAAATTCAAATTTCATAATTTAATTAATTAAAGTGCATTACATTAATTAATTATCTAAATTAATATTTCCAAAAAATCAATTTAATTAATTAATCATGCTTTAATTTGTTCAACACATGTCCAACATTATTGAAACAAAAAATCATCTCATTTCATGCTTTGAAGCTCACGGCATTTTGAGGGTTTTTATATTCGATTTCGATTTCAATCCGATTGAATCTTAAATCAATATATCCATGGCTTTCAATTCATCCAATGATCAAAAAACAAAAAATACCTTGACTTAGGGCTACATTGCATTCGGCCAACATGCAAAAAAATTGGGGAAAATTAATCCAATTCAATTTTCTTCAAATTGATCACATATAACTCCAAGTTATCCATATACAAGCATGCTCAAACAAACAATTTGGTTAAATCATGCTCAAATCAAATTTACCCAAATTTTACTCTAAATTCAATTTTCATGCTTATTCAAGGCTCATGATACCATTGTTGGTCTCTAAGACAATCCAAGATCATTATAAGCAATGAAAAAATTATGAATACAAAAGTAAAGTATGGCGGAATCATACTTATAATAAGCGGATTTAGGATGCGTCAAATAAAAAAAAATTTCTACTCCAAGTTTTCGGCCAAGCTCCACTTTGGGGATGAAGTCCAAGCTCCAAGCTTTATGCTTTGATTCCAAGATTTTGGGATGGTTTCCCTATCACCTTAGATGATTCCTTGATGTGCTAGCAACTTAGAAAAATTGCAACAATTCTTCTATCTTCTCCTTGCAACTCTCGGCAATTGAGATGGAAAAGAGGGAGAGTGTAATTTCTTGGTGAAACCGTGAGGGAGAGAGAGTGAATGAGTGAAATGAATTGTGTTAATTGATTTCAAAAATCAAAATGAAAGATATACCAAACATTTGGTAAAAGTCTTTCAATCATTACACACAAGATGTATTTTACAAGTCATCATCATGCCTTCACCAAAACCCATCACCAAAAAGTAATTAAAAGGACAAGTGATGTGACATGTGGGCCCCACTTGATTCAAAATCTGAGTGGGCCCGCAACACATCCCGGGCTCGGGTTCGCTAATTCTGAATTAACGAATTTTCCGTTGTGACGTAATTAAATCAAATTTAATTAAATAATTATGTCAAGTAAAATTACTATTCACATCACTCGCAAATTAATTCTAAATTAATTTGTTTGCCCGAATTAAAATCCAATTTTAATTCCGCGTCGAAATCTAATTTCGTTTAATATATAGAATATGTTATTTTATCGATTAATTCCAAATTAATTATTCTCTATCTTCAAAGAGTATTTTATCATAGATAAAATCTCTCCGTAATTAATCACAGATTAATTATGCTCGAATCATACGTCATCGGTGAATCTTCGGGAAGCGACCCAAGAGATCCCTGGATATTGTAGGACACAGAAATCGGCGACGCTGTCCATGGAGTCGCCACCCAGTGTGAACCGGGAAAATGATTTAAGGCCGCACTCACCCCTCGCAAGGGAAGACCTCAAACCGTTGGGTTCAGAATGATCCATTACTTGTGCCACTTGTAATGAAAGGATTTGTGTAATAATCTAACCAAGCCTAAGCAACATATATTTCCAAGGATAATCTACTCCTAAGTTCCCATGTATAAAATAAATCATCATAACGGCAAACATACGATATCACACAATAATCTCATGAACGTGTTGAATCATCAAACACGAAAAATAAATAACAACCTAAACATAAATGTAAATTGAACGCCTATTGCAAAAGAAGATAACCAAATCATGCATAGAGGAATAACGTACTAATGGCTAAATCATGCTTAAGAAACAAGTAACATCCTAACGACCTAATCATGCTTTAAGAAACAAGTAACATACTAACGACCTAATCATGCTTGAACACAATCTCACGAACACATCAAATCGATAAATGCAGGAATACAAATAGATGACAACAGTAAAAGTGTCAATAATGGAATGATATGATTAATTACATAATGCAAGAGAAATCACCCAAGAAGAAATCATGCATGAAATGTGATGAAAAGGACTCGGTTCACTGTATATGTGTTCGTGTAGCGTTTGAAAACACGTTCGAATGGTAAACAGAAGGTTCGCGTTCGTATAGCGTTCAAAAATGTGTTCGAACAGGATAAGACCTGATGCATGATAAAACAAAATGCATGCGCGTTCGAGTAGCGTTCGTAAATATGTTCGAATATACTAAGACAGAATGCGTACATTCGTGTAGCGTTCGGAAACGCGTTCGAATGAGATTACCAAAATGGCATCTGAAACGACACAAATAAATGCATGGATTGAACAAATACACAATGTAGGACCTCGTGTGCTCAATTGAACACATCTCACATTCAATCGAGTGCACCTCGTCCGGCGCGGTAAACATCATGGTAAATGTAGCCTTTAGGCATATCCCTAGAATAGAGGACCTTTAATCCACCCTATTTAGCCCATGCGCACAAGAATACAATGCATGCGTTAATAAAGCAATGATACGCAAATGGTAAATGGCATAATAAAAGGCGAGGCAAAACATCATGGAAAAGGTAGCCTTTAGGCATTTCCCTCGAATAGAGGACCTTTAATCCACCCTGGTTAGCCCATGGGCACAAGAATGCAATACATGCGTAAATAAAGCAATGATATGCAAAGGGTAAATGAAATAATAAAAGGCGCGGCAAAATATCGTGGTAAAGGTAGCCTTCAGGCATTTCCCTCGAATAGAGGACCTTTAATCCACCCTAGTTAGCCCATGCGCATTATATTACAATGCATACAAATGAATGAGAAAATAATGTGGAACTCCGTATGTCCGATTAAACATATCTCACATTCAATCAAACATACTTCGTCCGGCGCGGCAAAGTATTGTCGTAAAGGTAGCCTTTTAGACTTTTCTTCCCTCAAATAGAGAACCTTTAGACCTACATACTAAGCCCATCCGCACTATATCATCAATACACAAGCAAGTAACGTGCGGAAAGTAAAAGACGGAATATAAAATGCGAATAATAAACAAACAAGATAAAATAAAGATGTGATGTTTGCTCAAGTGGTACGTGGAGTTGTTTCCCAAGTATAGACCACACTACCGTCCATTCGAATTCGGCTACGGAATTTACGTCTGGGTTTCCATCCAATATACCACAAGAGACGACACATTTTACCATCCATTCAAAGGCCACAACATGGATCCACAAGCGACTCTCATGCGAAGAAAATTAATAAAACAATTAAAAGATGAATGAAAATAAATAAGAAAAGTGCCATCATGTCTAACCTTTTAAATCGTCTCTCGGAAGTACGGTACACGGTCGTCGGAAGGGTTGATGCTCCGCAACTCCTCCGGTTCACTGGTTCAATGTTTTCCTTCGCTGTTTTACTGTCTCGGGCTTCTGTTTCCTCTGTTTCTGCTGTATTTTCTGGTCGTTGGGTTTAGTTACTGTTTGCAGTATTCAGAGACTGTTTTTGTGGTGGTTTAGGGGCTGATTTAGGAACTGTTTTATGCTTTCTTCTCACTGTTTGTGTCGGTTGATGGGCCTGTGTTTTGTTGATGGTTTGTTGCGTAAGTAGGGGACTAAGGGTTTATTACTCCATGGGTTTTGTCCTCACGTGGAGGACAGTTGCTTCGGTCGGTGGCCTGTTATATGCGTTTGGCCAAAAGGTTGATGTGTGGTGTTGAACGTGACAAGTGGGACGTGTGTGTGTTTTGTGAGTGTGTGAATGGAGGACTCTAGGTTCGTGGCATGTGTGAGGGTTTGTGTTAAAGGGCTGTTAATTTGAGGGTAAGATTTGAATGGTTTCCCGAGTGTGGAGAGCTGGTCATGTGCGTGAGTGTTGAATGTGAGAGGAAGGGCTGTGTGAAGGGTTTTTGGTTCCATCAATGGAGATTTGGTTTGTTGTTTGCTAGTGGAGTGTGATGGCTCGTTTGTGGTGATGAAGGGCTGTGGCTTTTGAGGTTATGGAGACGTGCCGAGTGTGAGGTTGTTGAGAGAATCATCCCCAAAATGTTGCTGATGTGGGCCTCGACCCTGGGACTCAACCCCAAACTGATGCTGATGTGGGCCTCGGCCTTGGGACTCATCCCCAAACTGATGCTGATGTGGGCCTCGACCCTGGGACTCATCCTCAAAACTGATGATGATATTGATGTGCGCCTCGCCCCCGGGACTCATCCCCAAAACTGATACTGACAATGCTGATGTGGGCCTCGCCCCAGACGGATACTGATGTGGTCCTCAACCCTGGACTGATACTGATGTGGGCCTCTCCCCTGGGACTCATCCCCAAAACTGAAACTGATGTGCGGGCCTCGACCTTGGGACTCATCCCCAAAACTGAAACTGATGTGGGCCTCGGCCCTAGGACTCATCCCCAAAACTGATAATGATGTACGGGCCTCGACCCTGGGACTCATCCCCAAAATTGAAACCGATGTGGGCCTCGGCCCTGGGACTCATCCCCAAAACTGAAATTGATGTGGGCCTCGGCCCTGGGACTCATCCCCAAAACTGAAACTGATGTGGGCCTCAGCCCTGGGACTCATCCCCAAACTGATGTTGATGTGGGCCTCGACCTTGGGACTCATCCCTAAACTGATACTGATATGCGCCTCGGCCCTGGGACTCATCCCCAAACCGATGCTGATGTGGGCCTCGACCCTGGGACTCATCCCCAAACTGATGCTGATGTGGGCCTCGACCCTGTGACTTATCCCCAAAACTGATACTGATGTGGGCCTCGACCCTAAACTAATACTGACGTGGGCCTCAGGTTCATCCACCAAGTCCCAGACTTGATTCTGATACATAGAGTCTATTTCAGATTTCATGGCCTCAAACCACTTGACTGAATCAATGTCACGCATTGGTTCGTCATAACTGGTGGGATCGTCATTATCAATGACCTGATCATGTTCCTTATCAATATGGAAACCATATATTTCTTGCTCATATCTTTCCCTACCAGACCTTCTAAGTTTATAACTTTGTGGTTGTTCTGTCGCTACCCTTTTGAGGGGCCTGGGTTTTAGTTCTATGTTAGTTTGTTCTTCTCGTACCTCATCGAGGTAAAGTCTACTCCCACTATATTTCTTGAGAAGGAATTCATTCTCTAGAAATTTAGCATTTCGTGAGACAAATATTCTTTGTTCATTTAGGACGTAGAACACGTATGCTCTTGAGTTCAAGGCATATCCTACAAACTTACATTTAACTGCCCTATCATCCAATTTGTTAGTTTGTGTGAGCTTAACATATGCGTCACATCCCCAAACTCTTAGATAACTAAGACTAGGACGTTTCCCAGACCATAACTCATATGGTGTTTGACTAACAGTCTTGGAAGGAATTTGGTTTAGTAGTAGAGTTGCAGTTTCTAAAGCAAGACCCCAAAATGAAAGAGGTAGATCTGTGTCTGGCATCATTGATCGGACCATATCTAATAATGTCTGATTTCTCCTTTCGGAGACCCCATTATGATGTGGAGTTCCCGGAGGAGTCCACTGGGAAACAATGCCATTTTCTCTTAAGTAATCTTGAAATGTGTCGCTTAAGTATTCACCACCTCGGTCAGACCTTAGTGACTTAATACTTTTATTAAGCTGGTTTTCTACTTCAGCTTTGAAGTCTTTGAATTTCTCAAAGGCTTCAGATTTGTACCGCATAAGGTACACATACCCATATCACGAGTGATCATCTATAAAGGTAATGAAGTAGGAGAATCAGAATCCACCTCTAGCGGTGACTGAAATTGGTCCGCATACATCAGAGTGTATGAGTTCTAATGTCTCCACTGCACGCTGTATTTTACCTTTGAAGGGTAATTTGGTCATTTTACCAAGTAAACAAGACTCACAAGTTCCATAAGGTTAATATTTGAAGGGTCTGAAATAGCCATCCTTATGTAGCTTAGTTAATCTTGTTTCATTGATATGACCTAAGCGACTGTGCCATAGAAGTGATTCATTGAGATTATTCGAGTTAACGTTGTATATATTAGAGGTTGAACATTCTTTGTTAGTTTGTAAGACATAGATACCATTATTCAAAATACCATCTCCATATTTTATTTCATTGAAATAAATAGAACATTCATTACAACTTATTAGGCATGAAAAGCCTTTATTACATAAAGAAGAAATTGAAATGATGTTCTTTACTAGAGAAGGTACATAAACACAATCTTCTAAGTCTAAAACTAAACCATTCGGAAAAACTAATGAATAAGTCCCCACACACAATGCAGCCAGTTTTGCTCCATTACCCATGCGTAAGTCAACCTCCCCATGGCGGAGTCTCCTACTATTTTTCAGGCCATGCACATTGTTACACAAGTGAGTCCCACAACCGGTGTCAAGCACCCAAGTAGAAGGTTCAGAGTTTTGAGAATATAGTTCAATCATATACAACATACCTGAAACATTGGGCTTCTTGGCCTCTGAGGCTTCCCTAGCTTCCTTGGCTTTCAAGGATCTGCAGTCTTTCTTCCAATGACCATTCTTTCCACAAAAGAAACATTTCCCCTTTCCTTTTTTCTTCTCCACCTTACCATTGGGCTTTAGGTAATCTGGAGCCTTGGCCTTGGCCGTATTTTTCTTTTGGCATCGTGGTTTCAGGTCTGTACCCATAAGTATGATGGAGGTTTTAAGCTCTAGTTTCAAGTCCTTCTCAGCTTGCTTTATCAGATTGTGCAATTCTGTTAAAGTAGCTTCTTTATTAGACAGATGAAACTGCATAATAAAGTTAGAGAAGTCTTTTGGTAAGGACTGAAGAATTAGATCGTGACCTATCTCATGATCCATGATTAACCCGAGGTTGGCCAATTTTTCAATGTGGCCAATCATCTAAGCACATGTCCACTAACAGATCCTTCCTTATACCTTGTTTGGAATAAGGCACATGACACTTGGAATCTCACGATATGAACGGAAGTTGCATACAACTCCTTCAAGTGAAAGATGATGGTTTGAGCATCCATATCTTCGTGAGCTTTCTGAAGTTCATCCGACATAGAGCCAAGCATTATTCAAACTATTTGCTTATCATCATCGACGTGTTTCTTCCAAGTATCAAATGTATTTTGGTCAGCATCTTCTGCATGTTCAGGGGGAAATGGTCTTTCAAGAACATAGAAAATTTTTTCTTGTCGTAAGATAATTTTAAGGTTTCTAAACCAGTCATTGTAGTTGTCCCCTTTGAGCTTATGCTCATCAATGATGGAACGAAATGATATTTTGTTTGCCATTTGAATGTTTGTGAAATATTGTAACCCACCTGTTAAGAGAGAATGTTAAAATTAGGAATATGTTTTTATTAATGTTTCATAATAACATGGGCTTTTAATATTATGAAGTTGCTCCCACTCAATTGTTTTAAAATTTTAAGCAAATCGCATCAACCCCAATATGATGGATTTCTTGTGGGCAAGGATCCCATTATCATCATTTCACAACTCCGACTAGGGCCGGTCGTTATAAAATAGGATAATTAGGTAGGTTCCCAACCAATTTATGATATAAATCATAATTCCTTGATAATTGGGTTGGGCAATCAAACATGTCATAGCTTATGCTACTCCTTGTGGAAACCCAATCTTTGCCACTAAGTTATAAGACCACGCCTAAGGGTCGTTGCGTCTTATGACTCAGAAAAGTCAAACCATTGTCAATAGTACGATTTATGGACAAATTGGTATTAGTCAATCTGGTAAAGCTTAGTCCTGCTAATACGGTTTAAGCCCTTTGGGTCTATACTTTACAATGGGAGGCAAATTTTAGAATTAAATTATTATTGAGGACTTTAGCAAGTTTAAGTGAATAACTGTCAAATGGATTCCTCCATTGAAAATTCCCCATAGTGAGGGTGGAGCGAACTCTCTTAAATACCTTTACCTCTTAGGCTCTTATTGTTAGACATTATGTCCCATAGCGTCACTGTTTGTAAATGATATTGTATTATTGTACAAAATTAACTATGTGA
>SKCR01003929.1:0-40505 GCA_019454045.1 Zanthoxylum bungeanum | reverse complement strand
AAATATACGAAAACGGTGAAAAACGGCTTTACCAGGTGAGTTTTTGGGCTTACCGACCGTCAGCTATCCAAACAGTGAATTGGTCACTGTTCGGGCAGCCCATGAACTACCCAAGTACTATTGGGGCTGACCTGGGCAGCTCCCGTGTATATTGGTTGGTAGGTTCGGACAAAAATGTATTTTATGCCACTTTACGGAAAACTTTTTTCGCAAAAGTTTCGCGATGTTTCTAACTTATTTATGTCGTTATTTGATGTCGAATAAATACGTTTAGGTGAAATATGAATGAATTATTCATATTGTATATTTAATAATTTATTCGGTAACTTTAAAAGTTTTAAATTTATGATTTTGTCCAAACCGCGCGCTTTAACTTCTCCCTCGCTAAAACCCCAACAAATCGACCTTCACAGGTAAGGATTTTTGTTATTGCTATGATATGAAGTGAGTGGTTTGATGATGATGATGTATATATGTATGTCATGTATGTATTGATGCATGTAACAACATGGACTCGTAATGGTATGTATATGTATGGATGTTTGTGATGGTATGAACCTGTACCGATATAAACGCATGTATGTAAATGAATATGGAAAGGTTTAAATATATGAACATGTATTCATATATGCATATGACGTTAAGACATGAATATTGGTAAGGTCTATGTGACAGGTGTTGTCACACGCGTATAACGCAAGCGCACGTATCGTACAAGTAGTATAAAAAATATCGATCCCACAAGGACTTAATACCTAAACTATTAATTTATGAAGCCAAAGATTTACGAGTACCTAACAGATTGATTGTTTTGATTAAATGGTGACTTTAAAATTTACAACAAGTAAATAAAAATAGCGCGAAAATAGATTAAGGAAAAATCAATATTATTAAACTATCTAGGGTTGTGAATTCTTCTAATACATTTTTAAAGATAAAGTGGTTATTTCATGTTTGTGTAATATACTGGTTTACTAACCTGGAACACGACATTCTGCAAAATCCTATGTCGATGGTCAGATGTAAATACCCAGTGTAACCCAATTAAACCATATGTCTACGTCAACCAAGTTACCTGAATTCATTAAGATTAAGTTCCAATTATGGCTACCACCGCCCAACTGGTATATGTCTATCCTGTAAGGAAATCTATTAAAGGGTTATCTATCCTCAAGGAAGATCGTGGGCTATTAAGTCTAAGGCTGAAACCTAAATTCCTTCGTCAAGTTTATTTTAAGTTTACCTGATCAATCTTATTAGTGGCCAGTTAACAAGAAGCATTAAGCTTAAGACTTAATAAGTAAACTTTATATTACCCAACCTATAAAAATAACCCCTTATAAACCGGTGATATTGGATTTCATCACAACCCCAGATAACGGGCTTAGCTACGACACATATTTACAACTACTAAAGCTTAAAATAAAAGACATAAAGTAAAGTGCTAAAAAGTAAATGTTGAAAATTAAAATGGTAAAAGTACAATGAAAGAAAATGCTGGGGTTAAAAGATCCACTTCTATTACTACTATTTCAGATATCTCCCTTAATATAATATATTACCTTGTGTGATATTACCAACCAGCCATATAGGCGGTAACCTGATTAAGTCAAATTAATAATTAATTACCACCCGACCAACCAGGCGGTATCCATGCTAGTCAGGTTAAAACCAATTTATAAATAATTACCAACCGGCCAAGATAGCGGTATCCTCATTAAGTCAGGTTTTAAATAGTTATTATATTATAATTAAGGGAGATTAATCTAAATAGCAATAATAAAAGCTTTACCTTTTACCCCAGCAGGGGGGAGTTACCTCCTCATTACTGAAAAGTAAAAACTGAAAAAGTAAAGAAAGGTAACTACTGTGTGTAAAAGTAAATAAAATCAATTACAGAACTGAAATTAAACAAACAATATACAATTTTCTTAGTATTCTTAAGGAATTACACAGAAGAAGGTATGAATCTAAAATGGAAAATTCACCCTGAATTTATAGGCGTCAGTAGGCCTCGTGCGTCGCGACGCGCTACCCTTGACGTGTCGCAACGCGTCGTGAATTGCGGCATGGAATGCAGATCTTGCGTCACGTGGCAGGCGGCGCCGGCAGCTGAATGATTTCTCAATAATTGTGCTGACGTGGCGAAGTGGATTATCGGCAGCAGCATGTGATGGTGACACGTGGCACGACGCACGTTAGAAGATATGATGTGATGTTGACACGCAACAGACGCATGTTAGCAATGGTGCATGATAGCAAGCTGTTCTTATTGTGACACGTGTCCGGCGTATTTTAGCAAACTCAGCTTACGTTAACAGTAACCGGTGCATGTAAGCGGTAGTGATGCCAAATGATTGCACGTCACGACGCACAAAATTATAATTTTTCCCTTTTATCTGTTTTTTCACTGTCTTGGCCCTGATTTGCTTCCAAAGAGCCCTGAAACTTTATTGATCTCCAAAATAACACAAAACACATCAAAATATTCACAAAACTCAAGAATCTATACAAAATATTAGGTCAAATGAGTGAAAAATAGTGATACATTTACCACTCATCACACCCCCAAACCTAACATTTTGCTAGTTCTCGAGCAAAACAACAAAATAAAATAACATAAACATCTTTAAAATAAAATTAAGCTAAGCCACTTTCGTAGGGATCACGGTTGTATTTAGCGTATGCAACAATACTTTAAACCCCTAGGTGTCCCTAGTGGACGAGTTGTAGTCTCGTGAAGGCTTACAAGCAACAATACCCATAAACGTTTTACAAAAGTAAAAAGATAGTAAAACTAATGCACACAAAATAAAAAGACAAGAGAAAAGAGAATAAAGAAGTTAGTGACTAACCAGGTGAAACTTCTTATCCAAGTTTAGAGTTTTTTTCTTTCTTTCTAAATTACTGAATAAGTAAATTCTCTGATTATTTTTACCATTCTCCATACACACAGCCAACAAAATATTAATCAACTCATTTTTTCCCACAATAATCACAAGTATAGTTGAAAAGAAGGTAATATTTTTGTCCTAAAGTTATATCAGAATTCACACCTTTTTTAAGAAATAGAATATTTTTCCGATTTTTCTGATATTTTTTATATATATACAATATCTTCCATCCATGTAGCAAGCTTTAGGCCAGTGACTCCCAAACCAGTTGGCTTTAGGGCACCAGGTGTAAGACACCCCTACAGACTTAATTACTCGACTTCAGATATATATATATATATATAACATCCTTGATCCATATTGCAAGCTTTTGGTCAGTGACTCCCAACCAGTTGGTTTTAAGGCACTAGGTGTTAAAACACCCATACAAACTTAATAACTCGGATCTCAGAAGGTTTTTTTTTCATCATTTTTTTAAGATGTTTCCTCCAATTAACTAGAGCACTGAATATTACAAACTCATCAATTATAACTTATGTCCATATGTTACCATTTATGTTGATAATACCTGTCAACTGAGCATATGAAGATCCATTTTAGTCAATTTTATGGAGAATTCACAAATTAAATAATTTAAAAGGAAATAAACAAAAATTAACTTGTTTCGAAATAGGTTGAGATACGTCTCAGGAGTGAAAATTCCTTACTCGGCTATCTTAAACAAATTTCACCTGATTAATCAAATTAAAAACCCAAAATATTTTTGAGTTTTGTAAAATGTTTCAATTGTTTTTTGAATTTTTCGAAAATTTTGGACCAAAAATAAAAACAAAAAAATACTACAACAATTCCCCACCCCCAAACCTAAATGAGACATTGTCCCCAATGTCCTAAAAAGTAGAAGATGAGTTTAGAAGATAGTACATGGTTAGTTGAAATTCTACATTAAAATTAAAGGTTAAGATCCAGATTTATCCGACGCTTTTTATCACGACCATTATCGGACCACTTTATCTTGGAAATGATAGGGTCAATTTGTGGTTCAAAGGCTAAGATTTGGTCAATTAAATTTGGGGCAGTTCTGGCAGTGAAAATGTGTTCTTTTAAGGGTTTTGACAGGAATCCATTTCTCTGGGCATCATCAAGAAATACACAAAGAAAATCATAGAATCCATCAGCGTTAAACAGTCCAATCAGTTTCTGGTGTATGTTCAAGTTCGCCCAAGATAAAACTGTAAAAATTTCCTCCATCGTACCCAAGCCTCCTGGCAAAGCAATAAAAGCATCAGCACGGTTAATCATTTCTACCAGTCATTCAGACATACCTGGCACAATTAGTTCCTCTCCGTTTGATGGTCCTATCAGATTTGCTTCCGCCAAAGGTTTTGGGATGATTCCCAAAACTTGACTGCCTTCATCCTATACGGCCTTTGAAACGATCCCCATTAGTCCAAGATTGCCACCGCCATATACAAGGTGCATATTCCTTTCAGCTAAGACTCGACCCAATTCTTGTGCTGCTGCTACATATTGTGGCTTAGTACCAACACTAGTACCACAAAAGACACAGATATTTACAACTCGTCTTCTTGAAGTGGCTTCCATTTTTATCTGGATGCCTTCAAAAGTGCAATGATGAGTTGAATTTATAACACCTGAAAGGGTGAGTAATAATAGCACTAGTACCTGCCAAATGACGATTATTAGTTAAAGAGTAAAATAAATCGTGAAAGGTCAAAAAGTCTGGATCCTATTGGAGAAAATAAAAGAAAATAACAAAACAAATCACAATTATTAGGAAAAGACAAAGAGATATAATATTTACAAGAAAGTAACGACTTGAATGACGTCTATGCGTCAGGGACAAGCTTCCCATCCATTTTCTTATAAATTGGCAAACATGGTCTTTTAGAGTCAGATTCCCGAGACTATATTGTTGTCTTTCTCTTTGGAATTGTGTATGTAATTTACGAATGACTATATGAACATATCCACTGGGATGCATCTCAAAAGTCGAAGATATATCATCTAAAGACTCTTTACTCAAGCCATCCCTATGAATTTAATCTTATCTTTACGGTTATCAGACACCATTCCTAAATAACGACAATAAGCATTACATGTCATACGAGCACATTTATAGCAAATACCCATCTTTTTAGCTCTTCTCTTTTTAACATAGGTGCTTCTTCCTAAACCAGGCAGATGTGAAATAAAATAGTCAGAAGACTCACTTGCCAATCAGACCCATGCTTCAATAATCCAACGAATCTTATTAGGAATACCTTTGATCATCAGTAGTCTCATCCATTCCAAACAAGCTTTGTAGATCTTCATCAGAGAATTTTGAGGGAGAGAAGGAAATTGCTTGTGAAGATTTGTGAGAACTTCTTCCTTCCTGAACTCTGACTTTACCTACACAAATTAAACAGAAAAAAATAAAACACACCAAATCATAATATATAGACAAATTGCATGGGTTGCCTCCCAGCGAGTGCTAAGTTGAACGTCGTCAGCTAGACATGACAAGTAACTCAACAGCTCCATATGGTAAAACCTGAGTGATCACAAATAGACCTAACCACCTTAATTTCAACTTTCCAGGGAAAATTTTTAACCTTGAATTGTATAACAACACCTGCTGCCTTGGTTCTAGTTGTCTGCGCACTATTTTTCGATCATGTCATTTCTTGGTATTTTCCTTGTATAATCTGGCATTCTCATAAGCCTGCAGGTGAAATTCCTCCAATTCATTGAGTTGGTGAAGTTATTTCTCTCCTGTAGCTTGTGGATCAACATTCAACTTCTTCAGTGCCCAGTACTCCTTGTGTTCAAGCTCAACTGTTAGATGGCATGCTTTCCCAAACACCATTCGATATGGGGACATACCAATGGGTGTTTTGTAAACTGTCTGATAGGCCCATAGTGCGTCATCCAGTTTTGTAGACCAGTCCCTCATTGTTGATCCAACGGTTCTCTCCAAGATTCTTTTGATCTCCCTGTTTGAAACTTCAACCTGTCCATTTGACTGTGGATGATAGGCAGTGGAAACCTTATGAGTAACTCCGTATTTGGATAGGAATGCATCGAAGTATCTGTTACAGAAATGTGTGCCAGCATCACTGATAATAACCCGAGGTGTTCCGAACCGAGTGAAAATATTCTTTTAAAGAAGTTGATCAACACTTTTAAATCGTTTGATGGCAGTGCAATTACTTCAAACCATTTGGAGACGTAGTCTACAACAACTAGTTTGTACAGGTTTCCAAATGATTGAACAAAGGGTCATATAAAATCAATCTCCTATACATCAAATATCTCCACTTCCAGAATGTTTTGCAGAGGTCCTTCATTTCTCCTCGAAATATTTCCCGTTCTCTGGCACCTGTCACATTGAAGAGAAAACAAGTAAGCATCTTTAAAAAGAGTGGGCCAGAACAAACCTGATTGTTGGAATTTGGCTGCAGTTTTGTTTCCGCTGAAGTGTCCGCCATATGGTGATGAATGACAATGTTGCAGAACACACCATCTTAATAATTGATCAGCACAACGTTTGAACATGTACAGCTCATCCCAGACATAGTGTTTGACTTCTTTGAAGAACTTCTTTCGTTGCTGAGTTGTCCATTCCAACGACCATTTTCCCGATACTATGTAGTTGACATAGTCAGCATACCAAGGGACATCATACTATTTCATGGAAAACAACTGTTCATCTGGAAAAGTTTCTTTGATTGTCAATTCTTTGCCAGCTGTTTCTCCATTCTCGAGCCTCGACAAATTATCTACCACTTGGGTTTCTATCTCTTTCCTGTCTCGAATCTCCACGTCAAATTCTTGCAGAAGAAGTATCCAACGGATCAATCTGGGTTTGGCATCTTTCTTCGCGATCAGGTATTTGATTTCTGAATGATCTGTGTAGGCCACCACTTTGGGACCTAGCAGATAGGATCGAAATTTATCAAAATCGAACACAACTGCAAGCAACTCCTTTTCAGTGGTTGTGTAGTTGAGTTGAGCTTCATTCAGACTTCTGCTGGAGTAATAAATAGTGTGGAAAAAATTTTCTTTGTGTTGTCCCAAAATTGCACCTACAAAAAAATCACTAGCATCGCACATCACCTCAAATGGAAGGGTCCAGTCTGGTGCTACAATGATAGGAGCAGAAACAAGCTTCTGTTTTAGGATCTCAAAATTTTCGTGACATTCTTTGGTGAAGTTGGAAGGCACATCCTTTTCCAGAAGATTGCATAAAGGTTTAGCAATCTTTGAGAAGTCTTTGATAAATCTCCTATAAAAACCTACATGTCCGAGAAAGCTCTGAATACTTTTGACAGATGTTGGTGGAGGTAATTTTTCAACTGTCTCAATCTTTTCTTTGTCTACCTCGATTCCCTTTTGTGAGATCCGGTGTCCCAGAACGATGTCTTCCTGCACCATGAAATGGAATTTCTCCCAGTTGAGCACCATGTTGGTATCTTCGCATCTTTGTAACACTTGTTCCAGATTTTACAAGCAGTGCTTGAAAGAATCTCCGAACACAGAGAAATCATCCATGAAAACCTCCATACTTTGTTCCAGCATGTCTGAGAAGATGGCCATCATGCAACATTGAAATGTAGCAGGGGCATTACATAGTCCAAATGGCATCCTGCAGAAAGCAAAAATACCATAGGGACATGTAAAAGTGGTTTTCTCCTGACCTTTTGAGGTGATGGCAAACAGATTGTACCCCAAATATCCATCCAGAAAGCAATAGAATCCATATCCCGCCAGTCTGTCCAGCATCTGATCAATAAATGGTGGCGGAAAATGGTATTTCCTTGTTGTTTTGTTCACCTTCCGGTAGTCCATACATACTCTCCATTCGATCACTGTTCTTGTTGGAATCAGCTTGTTCTTTTCATTTGTGACTACATTAATTCCTCCTTTCTTTGGTACACACTGCATATGACTCACCCAAGTGCTGTCTGAGACAGGGTAAATGATGGCAGCATCCAACCAATTGATAATCTCTTTCTTTACGACCTCCTTCATGATTGGATTTAGTCTCTGTTGATGCTCCATGGTGGGTTTGTACTCGTCATTCATCAGAATCTTGTGCATGCAAAATGATTGGCTAATGCCTCGAATGTCTGCTATAGTCCAGCCAATGGCTCTCTTGTGTTCTCGTAACACTCTCGGCAACTTTTCTTCATGCTCCAATATTAGCGAAGAAGAAATAGTTACAGGTAATTCATAAGAGTTTCCAAGGAATGCATACCTGAGATGGCTCAGAAGTAACATCAGCTCCAACTGCGGTGGTTCTTCAATTGAGGGCTTGATCCGCTCCTTTTTTAGGAGTTCCAGGCTTTCAATTGGTGGTGTCGATTTGAAACGAAACAACTTGTCAAGATAGTTGATACATTCCAGAATTTCAGCATCTAGCTCGCTGTCAGTCATGTTGGTGATGCAAGCTTCAAGTTTATCCGTGGGAGGTGGTTCAGTATCCTGGATGATACTATCAACAACATCAACTCTGAAACATTCCTCTTCCTTTTTCATCACTCGGGAATTTCATGGTTTTGAAAACATTGAAGGTAACTTCTTCGTCCTGAACGTTCATGGTTAGTTCTACTTTTTGCACATCAATAACAGTTCGACATGTAGCCAAAAATGGTCTCCCAATGATGATAGGTACATCTTTGTCTTCTTCAATGTCATGGATAATGAAATCTGCTGGGAGAATGAATTTGTCAACTTTGACCAACACATCTTCAACAACTCCTCTTGGAAATACGAGCGTTCGATCAGCAAGTTGGAGAGAGACTGAGGTGGGCATTGCTTCTCCAATTTGCAGTTTCCTGTAAATAGAAAAATGCATCAAATTAACACTTGTACCTAAGTCACATAAAGCCTTACCAATGTAATATTCTCTAATGGTGAATGGGACAGTGACACTGCCAGGATCTTTCAACTTCGGGGGAAGTTTCCTCTGAATGATGGCGTCATATTCTTCCGTCAATGCTACTGTCTCATAATCTCCCAATCTCTATTTTCGAGAAAGAATGTCTTTCATGAATTTGACATAGTTGGGCATTTCTTCCAACGCTTCTGCAAATGGGATGTTGATGTACAACTTTTTGAAAACCTCCAAGAAACGGGAAAACTGCTTGTCCAATTTGTTTTTCTGAAGACGTTGTGGAAAAGGTGGAGGTGGAGTGATTTGATATTTTTCCTTTACTTCTTTTTCCTCCATCAGTTGCTCTGCTTCTTTTTGAACTTCTTCAATGTATGCCTTGATTCCAACATCTTTGTTAATCTCAGTACCGCTTTTCAAAGTAATGACTTCACATTGCTCCTTCCATCGGTTCCTTGGGTTTTATTCTGTGTTGCTGGGAAGATTTCCTGGCGGTCTGTAACTTTGAGCATTGGCATGTTGTCCAATTTGATTATCCAATGCTTTGATGGAAGTAGATTGACTTTGAAACATAGCATCATATGTTTCTTGTTGCTTTTTGAACATCTCTGCAAACCATTCTTTCATTTATGGTTCTTTTTCAAACTCATTGCCTTTGTTTTATTGTTGGAATCCAGGTGGTGGATTGTTATTTTTCCCTGAATTATTGCTCCATGAAAAATTGGGATGATTCCTCCACCATGGGTTGTAGGTGTTAGAATATGGATTGTTCCCCTGTCTGTTGAAATTGTTAACATAGTTCACCGTCTCTTCTTGTTGATTTGGCTCCGGTTCTCCGAATGAGCGGAAAATATATCAATATTTACCGTCCCTTTTACTTAATATTTTTTTTTAGTTTCTCGGGTTTGATGAACGTTTTGATGTGTTTTAGTTTATTTTGCAGATAAAATAATATTGGGACACAATGAAATCATTTAGGATGAAATTTGGGTCAAATAAAGGCAAAAATTGGACTTGACATATTAATTTTGGAGATTGGAAACTTGAAATGGCGTTTTAACGAAGTGCAGTTTTGGAAATTCCAATTTTGCGCATCTATCGTATTTTGGGCATAACGTTTTATTCCGATATCGGATTGAGCTGATTCGAGTTCTAGATTAAAGAAGAAGCAAAGATCTACAACTTTTAAAGACAAAATAATTTCTAATTCTGAAGATTTCATGCCCGAAATCGATGAACCATCCAGAAGTGTGTTGTGTGTAATTATTAAAGTAATTTTCAATAATTTTCAAAGCAAAAAATTAATAAATTAATTAATAAATAAATAATAAAAATTATCAAATCACCACCAAACATGATAAGTAATTAGTGGAACAATTAATAATGTATTTGGTGGAGCAATTAGTGGAGCAATTAGTGTAGCAATTAATAATTTATTTGGTGGATGATTTGATGGAGGCAAAATTTTGCCTATAAATACCAAGCCATTTCATTTGTAAAATTCATACTTTCTTCTTTGAAATTCCTAATGAATAAATAAAAAGATTGTATCTTATTTTTTTATTTACAACTTCAAGTAATTTATTTCCGCTTTCGCACTTTCTTTTCTTTACTTTTCAGTTTATACTTTCCGTAATTTACTTTTACGCACAAACATTTTCTTTCTTTACTTTTGCAGATTTTATTTTTCAAGCAATGAGGAGGTAACTCCCCCTTGCTGGGGTAAAAGGTAAAGCTTTTATTATCGATATCTAGATTAATCTCCCTTAAATATAAAATATAAACTATTTAAAACCTGACTTAATGAGGATACCGCTATATTGCCGGTTGGAAATTAATTATAAATTGGTTTTAACCTTACTAAGTATGGATACCGCCTGGTTGGTCGGTTGGTAATTAATTATTAATTTGACTTAATCAGGATACCGCCTATATGGCTGGTTGGTAATTATCACGCAAAGTTAATATATTATATTAAGGGAGATATCTAAAATAGTAGAAATAAAAGTTGATCCTCTAACCCCATCATTTTCTTTTATTGTACTTTTACTTTATTTAATTTCAGCAATTTACTTTTTAGCAATTTATTTTTCAGCAATTTACTTTTATTTTTTTTTTACTTTTTACTTTTACTTTATTTACTTTTCAAAAATTTACTTTTCAGTATTTAATTTTTAGTATTTTACTTTATGTCTTTTATTTTTTTTACTACTTGTAAATATGTGTCGTAACTAAGCCAATTATCCGGAGTTGTGATGAAATCCAATATCACCGGTTTATAAGGGGTTAAATTATAGTTTGGGTAATATAAAGGTTTATTTATTGAGTCTTAATATTAATGCTTTTTATTAACTAGCCATTAATAAAATTGAACTGGTAAACTTAAAATGAACTAGACAAAAGGATTTTAAGTTTAAAACCTTAGACTCAATATCCCACGATCTTCCTTGAGGATAGATAACCCTTTAATAGATTTCTTTTCAGGATAGGAATATACCTGTCGGGCGGGGGTAGCCATAATTGGAACTTAATCTTAATAAATCCAGGCAATTTGGTTGACATAGACATATGGTTCAATTGGGTTATACTGGATATTTGTAGTTGACCATCAGAAGAGGCTTTTACATAATTTAGTTCCAGGTTAATAAATCAATATTTTACCCAACTATAAGATAACCACTTCATCTTTAAAATGATATTGGAAGAAATCACAACCCTAGATAGTTTTTAATATTGAATTTCTTAACCTACTTTCGAACAATTTTATTTACTTATTTTTAAATTTAGAATCGTCACCTTTTCAAATCTATCAAACAACATGTTAGATAGTAGTAATAATTTGACCTCATAAAATTAATAGCTTAGGTATTAAGTCATCGTAGGATCGATACTTTTTATACTACTTGAACGATACGTGCGGTTGCGTTGTACGCGTGTGATTATGCACCGGTCAAGTTTTTGCCGCCGTTGCCGGGGACTTAATTATCTTTCACTATTAGTTTAGAGGTTAGATACTTTTACTTGAATCTAATTTCTTTTTACTTTTTTTTTGTTTTCTTGTGTTTCATGTTCTCAAAAACTTCATGAGACAAACTAGAAGCTTTGAACTCCGACCGCTTGACCCGGAAATTGAAAGAACCATCAGACAGTTGAGAAGGGAAAGGCGAGAAGGCCAAGAAGCTTTAGTCAACATGAAACCTGAACCTTTGAACCTTGCACCACCGATTCCCATTCGAGACAGAACCATTCCGGTGGTTGACAGACTCATTTCTTGTATTGTACTTCCTCCATTACCAGCAAATGCAGGTGACATCAAAACATGCATCCAGATGATTCAGCAGTCAGTACAGTTTGGGGGAAATGCAACTGAAGATCCCAATGCCCACATCAGCAACTTCTTGGAAGTTTGCGGCACTTTCAATTACAATCGAGAAGCTGAAGAAGCAATGAGACTGCGTGTTTTCCCATACTCCTTGAAGGACAGAGCTAAAGCTTGGCTACATTCACTACCAGAAGGTTCCATCACAACTTGGAACACTTTAGCCACCACATTTCTTGTAAAGTACTTTCCACCAGCCAGAACTGGAAAACTGAGGAATGACATCACATCCTTTGTGCAACAAGACTCAGAAACTCTTTACGAAGCTTGAGAAAGGTACAAAGATTTGCTCCGGAAATGTCCTCACCATGAGATTCCAAAATGGCTTCAAGTCCAAACATTATATAATGGACTTTTTGGAATAATAAGAACCACAATCGATGCTGCTGCTGGAGGAGCTTTAATGGCAAAAGGAGAAGATCAAGCCTGGGACCTAATCGAAGAAATGGCCAACAACAATTCCTTGTGGCCAACAGAAAGGAGCATGATCCAAAGAATTGCAGGACCCCAGAACCAATACAACAGTCAACACCAAGCTGGATCAGATATGCAAATTCATGGAGACTCTTACCACTGGATCCACAAGTTCACCATATGGAGGACCCCAGAACCAAACAAACTTGAAGAGACGGTGAATTATGTCAAAAATTTCAACAGACAGGGGAACAATCCATATTCCAACACCTACAACCCAGGGTGGAGGAATCATCCTAATTTTTCATGGAGCAACAATTCAGGGAAAAAGAAAATTCCACCACCAGGATTCCAACAGCAGAACTATCCACCACCTGGATTCCAACAACAGAACAAAGGCCAAGAACAGATAAATCAACCAGGAATAGCAGAAGGGCTGAATCAGTTAAAAAAGTACGATGCTATGTTTCAGAGCCAATTAGCTTCCATCAAAGCACTGGAGAATAAAATCGGACAACTGGCCAACGCTCAGAGTTACAGACCGCTAGGTAATCTTCCCAGCAACACAGAACCAAATCCAAGGAACCGAGGGAAGGAGCAATGTCAAGCTATTACCTTAAAAAGCGGTACTGAGATCAATAAAGATTTTGGAATCAAAGCAACAATTGAGGAAGTTCCAAAAGATGCAGTTCCACATATGGAGGAAAAAGAAGCAAAGGAAAAAGAACAGATCATTCCACCTCCACCTTTTCCTCAACGACTTCAGAAAAACAAACTGGACAAGCAGTTTGCTCGATTCCTTGAGTTGTTCAAAAAGCTTCACATCAACATTCCATTTGCAGAAGCCTTGGAAGAAATGCCCAGCTATGTAAAATTCATGAAAGACATTCTTTCACGAAAATGAAGATTGGGAGACTACGAAACAGTAGCATTAACGGAAGAATGCAGCGCCATCATTCAGAGGAAACTTCCCCCGAAGTTGAAAGATCCTGGCAGTTTCACTGTCCCATGCACCATTGGAGAATATTACATCGGTAAGGCTTTATGTGATTTAGGAGCCAGTGTTAACTTAATGCCTTTTTCTATTTTCAGGAAACTGCAAATTGGAGAAACAATGCCCACTTCAGTCTCTCTACAACTTGCTGATAGAACCCTCGTATTTCCAAAAGGCGTAGTTGAGGATGTGCTGGTCAAGGTTGACAAATTCATTTTCCCAGCAGATTTTATTGTCCTTGATATGGAGGAAGACGCAGACGTGCCAATCATCATTGGGAGACCATTCTTGGCTACAGGTCGAGCCATTATTGATGTATAAAAAGGAGAATTAACCATGAGGGTACATGACCAAGAAGTAACATTCAATGTTTTCAAGGCCATGAATTTCCCAGATGATGAAAAGAAGGATGAATGTTTCAGACTTGATGTGATACACAGTACCATTCAGAACTCCAATGCAATGCAAAGTTCTACTGACAAACTTAAAACATGTCAATTGCCTATGGAGCCTGAAGATAAAGCGTATTGTGCACTGAAAAAGCCAATTCTTGCACTACAAGCAACAAAAGAGAAAAAGTTCCACCAGCTCAACGAATTGGAGGAATTTCACAATCAGCCTTTTGAGGATGCCAAATTATACAAAGAAAAGGTCAAGAAGAGACAAGATGAGAAGTTAGTGTGGATACAACTGGAACCAGGGTAGAAGGTACTGTTAAACAAATCAAGGGTGAAATTCTTCACATGGTAGCCAAAATCACGGTGGTCAGGTCCATTTGTGATCACCAAGATTTTATCAGACAGAGCCGTTGAGATACATGATCCTGACTCCAAAAAAACTTTCAAGGTTAAAAAATAAGCGTGTTAAGCACTACTGGGGAGAATCATTTGAGAGATAAAAAGAAAGTTTCACACTTTCAGATCCAGCATAAACGTTCGAGCAGTCACGTCTAGCTAACGACTTTAAACTTAGCGCTTGCAGGGAGGCAACCCATGCAATTTTTGTATATATTGTGATTTGGTGTGATTTAAATTTGGTGTGTTTAGTTTTTGCAGATTAAGACATTTCAGGATGGAAGAAGTTCTCGCAAATCTTCACAAGCAATTTCCTTCTCTCCCTCAAAACTCTCTGATGAAAGTCTACAAAGCTCGCTTGGAACAGATGAGACTACTAACAATCCATGGTGTTCCTAATGACATTCGTTGGGTAATTGAAGCACGAGTCTGATTGGCAGGTGAGTCTTCTGACTCTTTTATTTCACATCTGCCTGGTTTTGGAAGAAGCACCTATGCAAAGAAACGTAGAGCTAAACAAATGGGTGTTTGTTACAAATGTGCACGCTGGAATTGCAATACTCGTTGTCGTTCTTTAGGAATGGTGTCTGATAATCGTGAAGATAAAATTAAATTCATTAGGGATGGATTGAGTAAGGAGTCTTTAGATGATATATCTTCAACTATTGAGATGCATCCCAGTGAATATGTTCACATAGCCATTCGCAAATTACTTACACAATTCCAAAAAGAAAGACAACAATTAAGTCTTGGGAATCTGACTCAAAAAGACCGTGTTTGCCAGTTTATAAGAAAATTGGATGGGAAGCTTGTCCCTGACGTATAGACGTCAATCAAGCCGTAACGTTTCTTGTACATATTATATCTCTTTGTCTTTTCCTAATAATTGTAAATTATTTTGTTGTTTTCTTTTATTTTCTCTCGACAGGATCCAGACCTTTTTGACTATCACGATTTATTTTACTGTTAACTAATAATCGTCCTTTGGAAGATACTTGTGCTATTATTACTCACCCTTTTAGGTTTTATAAATTCAACTCATCATTGCACTTTTGAAGACATCCAGAGTAAAACATGGAAGCCACTTCAAGAAGACGAGTTGAAAACATCTGTGTGTTTTGCGGTAGTAGTATTGGTACTAAACCACAATACGTAGAAGCAGCACAAGAATTGGGTCGAGTCTTAGCTGCAAAGAATATGCACTTAGTATATGGCGGAGGCAATCTTGGACTTATATGGATCGTTTCAAAAGCCGTACAAGAATGAGGCAGTCACGTTTTGGGAAACATCCCAAAACCCTTGGCAGAAGCAAATCTTATTGAACCATCAAACGGAGAGGAACTAATTGTGCCAGATATGTCTGAACGACTGGTAGAAATGATTAACTGTACTGATGCTTTTATTGCTTTGCCAGGTGGCTTGGGTACATTGGAGGAAATTTTTATAGTGCTATCTTGGGCGAACTTGAACATACATCAGAAACCAATTGGGCTGTTTAACGTTGATGGATTTTATGATTTTCTTTGTGTGTTTCTTGATGATGCCCGGAGAAATGGGTTCGTGTCAAAACCTTTAAAAGAACTCCTCTTCACTACCAGAACTGCTCCGGATCTAATTGACCAAATCTTAGCCTATGAACCACAAATTGAACCTATCATTTCAAAGATAAATTGGTCTGAGGACGATCGTGGTAAGAGGCGTCGGATTAATCTGGATCTTAACCTTTAATTTCCTGTAGAATTTCAGCTAACCAGGTATTATCTTCTACACTCTTCTTCTACTGTTTAAGACATTGAGGACAATGTCTCATTTAGGTTTGGGGGAGGGAATTAGTTGATCAGTACCTTGTTTTTAGTTTGTGTGTTATTTTTATTTTTAGTCCAAAATTTTTCGAAAAATACAAGAAAAAATTGAAAAATTACAAAAATTACAAAAATATTTTGCGTTTTTGTTTTTATTTTGACTAAAAAGGTGAAATTGGTAAGAGATAGCTGAGTAAGGAGTTCCCACTCCTGATACGTGTCTCAAACCCATTTTCGGAACAAGTTAATTTTTGTTTATTTCATTTTGAATTATTTAATTTGTGAATTCTCCATAAAATTGACTAAAATGGATCTTCATAAAATTGAAAAGTTTGTAATATTCAGTGTTATAGTTTAATTGGAGGAAGCATCTCAAAAAGTAAAAAAAAAAAAAATTAAATGTCTGAGATCCGAGTTATTAAGTATGTAAGGGTGTTTTAACACCTAGTGCCCTAAAGCCAACTGGTTTGGGAGTCACTAGCCCAAAGCTCGCTACATGGATCAAGGATGTTGCAAGAATATATATATCTGAAGTCTGAGTAATTAAGTCTGTAGTGGTGTCTTAACACCTGGTGCCCTAAAGCCAATTGGTTTGGAAGCCACCAACCCAACACTCGCTACATAGATGAAAGATATTGTATATAAATAAAAAAAAAATCAAAAAAAAATTCAAATTAAAAAAAATCAGAAAAATAAAAAAAAATCAGAAAAATCAGAAAAATTATTCCATTGCTGCAAAAAGATGTGAATTCTGATAAAACTTTAGGACAAAAATATTACTCCCTTATCAACTACACTTGTGACTGTTGTGGGCAAAAATGAGTTGATCAATATTTTGTCAACTGTGTATATGGAGAATGGTAAAAATAATCAGAGAATTTACTTATTCGGTAATTTAGAATGAAACAAAACAACTATTGACTTGGAGTAGAAGTTTCACCTGATTAGTCACTAATTTCTTTATTCTCTTTTCTCTTGTCGTTTTGCTTTTGTGTGCATTAGTTTTATTATCTTTTTACTTTTGTAAAACGTTTGTGGGTGTCGTTGCTGTAAGCCCTCACGAGACTATAACTCGTCCACTAGGGACACATAGGGATTTAAAAGCTTGTTGCATATGCTAAATGCAACCGTGATCCCTACAAAAGTGGCTTAGTTTAATTTTAATTGTTTCTTGTATTTTATTTTATTTTTTTGCTCGAGGACTAGCAAAATGTTAGGTTTGGGGGTGTGATGAGCGGAAAATATATCAATATTTACCGTCCATTTTACTTAATATTTTGTTTAGTTTCTCGGGTTTGATGAACGTTTTGATGTGTTTTAGTTTATTTTACAGATAAAATAATATTGGGACATACTGAAATCATTTAGGACGAAATGTGGGTCACATAAGGGCAAAAATTGGACTTGACATATTAATTTTGGAGATTGGAAACTTGAGAGGGCGTTTTAACGAAGTGCAGTTTTGGAAATTCCAGTTTTGCGCATCTGTCGTATTTTGGGCATAACCTTTTACTCCGATATCGGGTTGAGCTGATTCAAGTTCCAGATTAAAGAAGAAGAAAAGATCTACAACTTTGAAAGACAAAATAATTTCTAATTCTGAATATTTCATGCCTGAAATTGATGAACCATCCAGAAGTGTGTTGTGTGTAATTATTAAAGTCATTTTCAATCATTTTCAAAGCAAAAAATAAATTAATAAATCAATAATAAAAATTATCAAATCACCACCAAACATGATAAACAATTAGTGGAGCAATTAATAATTGATTTGGTGGATGATTTAATGGAGGCAAAATTTTGCCTATAAATACCAAGCCATTTCATTTGTAAAATTCATACTTTCTTCTTTGAAATTCCTAATGAATAAATAAGAAGATTGTATCTTGTTTGTTTATTTACAGCTTCCAGTAATTAATTTCCGCTTTCGCACTGTCTTTTCTTTACTTTTCAGTTTTTACTTTCCGTAATTTACTTTTACGCACAAACCTTTTCTTTCTTTACTTTTGTAGTTTTTATTTTTCAAGCAATGAGGAGGTAACTCCCCCTTGCTGGGGTAAAAGGTAAAGCTTTTATTATTGCTATCTAGATTAATCTCTCTTAAATATAAAATATAAACTATTTAAAACCTGACTTAATGAGGATACCGCTATATTGGCCGGTTGGAAATTAATTATAAATTGGTTTTAAGCTGACTAAGTATGGATACCGCCTGGTTGGTCGGTTGGTAATTAATTATTAATTTGACTTAATCAGGATACCGCCTATATGGCTGGTTGGTAATTATCACGTAAAGTTAATATATTATATTAAGGGAGATATCTAAAATAGTAGAAATAAAAGTTGATCCTCTAACCCCAGCATTTTCTTTTATTGCACTTTTATTTTATTTAATTTCAGCAATTTAATTTTCAGCAATTTATTTTTCAGCAATTTATTTTTATTTTTTTTTACTTTTTACTTTTTACTTTTACTTTTACTTTATTTACTTTTCAACAATTTACTTTTCAGTATTTAATTTTAGTATTTTACTTTATGTCTTTTATTTTTTTTTACTACTTGTAAATATGTGTCGTAACTAAGCCAGTTATCTGGAGTTGTGATGAAATCCAATATCACCGGTTTATAAGGGGTTAAATTATAGTTTGGGTAATATAAAGGTTAATTTATTGAGTCTTAATATTAATGCTTTTTATTAACTGGCCATTAATAAAATTGAACTGGTAAACTTAAAATGAACTAGACATAAGGATTTTAAGTTTAAAACCTTAGACTCAATAGCCCACGATCTTCCTTGAGGATAGATAACCCTTTAATAGATTTCTTACAGGATAGGAATATACCTATCGGGCGGGGGTAGCCATAATTGGAACTTAATCTTAATAAATCCAGGCAATTTGGTTGACATAAACATATGGTTCAATTGGGTTATACTGGATATTTGTAGTTGACCATCGGAAGAGGCTTTTACATAATTTAGTGTTCCAAGTTAATAAATCAATATTTTACCCAACTATAAGATAACCACTTCATCTTTAAAATGATATTGGAAGAAATCACAACCCTAGATAGTTTTTAATATTGAATTTTCTTAAACCTACTTTCGAACAATTTTATTTACTTATTTTTAAATTTAGAATCGTCACCTTTTCAAATCTATCAAACAACCTGTTAGATACTAGTAATCATTTGACCTCATAAAATTAATAGCTTAGGTATTAAGTCCTCGTGGGATCGATACTTTTTATACTACTTGAACGATACGTGCGCTTGCGTTATACGCGTGTGATTACGCACCGGTCACCCCCTCCATATGGTGAACTTATTGCTCCGACAATGTTTACAACTTGCGCGCTGAGTGTTTCCAGGCATTTGCACATCTGATCCAACTTAGTATTCACTGCTGAGTTGGCTCCAACTTCATAAATTCCTGCAATTTTCTGGATCATGCTCCTTTCTGTTGGCCACAAGGAAATATTGTTAGCCATTTCTTCAATTAAGTCTTAGGCTTGATCTTCTCCTTTTTCCATTAAAGCACCTCTAGTAGCAGCATCAATTGTGGTTCCAATTAGTCAAGAAAGTCCATTATAGAAAGTTTGAACTTGAAGCCATTTTGGAATCTCATGGTGAGGACATTTCCGGAGCAAATCTTTGTACCTTTCCCAAGCTTCGTATAGAGTTTTCGAATCATGTTGTATAAAAGATATGATGTCATTCCTCGGTTTTGCTGTTCTGGCTGGTGGAAAATACTTTGCAAGGAATTTGGTGGCTAGAGTGTTCCAAGTTGTGATGGAACCTGCTAGTAGTGAATGTAGCCAAGCCTTTGCTCTGTCTTTTTAGGAATATGGGAAAACATGCAGTCTCATAGCTTCTTCAGCTGCTCGGTTGTAATTGAACGTGCCGTAAACTTCTAGGAAGTTGCCGATGTGGGCATTAGGATCTTCAGTTGTGTTCCCTCCAAACTGCACTGACTGCTGAATCATTTGGATGCATGTTTTGATGTCACACGTATTTGGTGGTAAGAGAGGAAGTACAATACAGGAAATGAAGTCGTCAACCACCGTAATGGTTCTGTCTCGAATGGGTATTGGTGGTGCAACTTCCAAAGGTTCAGGTTCCATCTTGACGATTGCTTCTTGGCCTTCTCGCCTTTCCCTTCTCAACTGTCTAATGGTTCTTTCAATCTCTGGCTCAAGAGGTCGGAGTTCAAAGCTTCTAGTTTGTCTCATGTACTGTCTGAGAACTTGAAACACACGAAAACAAAAATAATAAGTAAAAATAAATTAGATATAAGTAACGTATCTAACCCAAAAACTAATAATGAAAGATAAATAAGTCCCCAGCAATGGCGCCAAAAACTTGACCGGTGTTGTCACATGCGTATAACGCAAGCGCACATATTGTTCAAGTAGTAAAAAAAGTATCGATCCTACGAGAACTTAATACCTAAACTATTAATTTATGAAGCCAAATATTTACGAGTACCTAACAAATTGATTGTTTTGATTGGATGGTGACTTTAAAATTTAAAACAAGTAAATAAAAATAGTGCGAAAATAGATTAAGGAAAATTCAATATTATTAAACTATCTAGGGTTGTGAATTCTTCTAATACCTTTTTAAAGATAAAGTGGTTATTTCATGTTTGTGTAATATACTGATTTACTAACCTGGAACACGACATTCTGCAAAAGCCTATGTCGATGGGCAGATGCAAATACCCAGTGTAACCTAATTAAACCATATGTCTATGTCTTTGGTCAGATGTGCTACCCTTGGTGTGTCGCGACGTGGAATGCGGATCTTGCGACACATGGTAGGCGGCGCCGGCAGCTGAATGATTTCTGAATAATTGTGCTGATGTGGCAATATGGATTGTCTGCAGCATGTGATGGTGACATGTGGCACGGCGCACGTTAGTAGATCTGATGTAATGTTGACACATGGCAGGCACATGTTAGTAATGGTGCATGATAGCAAACTTCTTTGATTGTGACATGTGGTCGGTGTATTTTAGCAGACTCGGTGCACGTTAGCAGTAATCGGCGCACATTAACAGTAGTGACGCCAAATTATTACGTGTCGCGATGCGCAAAATCATAATTTTGCCCTTTTATCCATTTTTGACTGTCTTGGCCCTGATTTGCTTCCAGAGAGTCCTAAAACTTTATTTATCTACAAAATAACACAAAACACATCAAAATATTCACAAAACTCAAGAAACTATATAAAATATTAGGTCAAATGAGTGGGAAATAGTGATACATTTACCACTCATCACTATGATACTTGAAATTGAAGTAATACGTTGTTGGGATATATGCCCAAGAGCATAATGTAATATATAAACGGGATTTTATTTTAAGTAATAATCAATGCGGTTATTCATTTATTAAAATGTTGATTTTAAAGTTGCATATTATAAATTATCATATATGCCCTTGGATACTAAATGTACTTTCAGATTTAGTGTATAAGTGTTATACACAAGAGGATTTAAATATGAAATTAGTAATCCTAAATAGTCCGTAGAGAGCAAACAAAGACGGGCACTTTGTTTGTGGTTTATCTACAGCTGCGGTTCATTCCATATTGTATGACGACTTTGATCCGGGTTCGTTCATATGGTGACATGGGAATGAAGGCACCTTATATGATGTGATCATATAGGACTGGACCAAGACATATATGGATTTCTTGTAATATCTGTTAAATAAAGAAATTCATTTTAGTCTAGTAAATGATCATATATGGGATGATTTTAATACTGAGTGTACTACGAACTCCTACCTAGTAGGCAATGTCCTTTGATTTACAAAGGTGAGGTTGGTGAAGCAATCCCGACCAATAGCTACGTATTTTGGGGGCATGGTTTGGTGTATAGTTGGGACATTTGATCGGTGTATAAACACGCACGTTACGTAAGCCCACGTATCGCTCAAGTAATATAAAATGTATCGATCCCACGAGGACTTAATACCTAAGCTATTAATTTATGAAACCAAATGTTTACGAATATCTAATAGATTGATTATTGATTGGATGGTGATTTTAAACTAAAACTAGTAAATAAAACAGTGCGAATGTAAATTAAAGGAAAATTCAATATTATAAAATTATCTGAGGTTGTGAATCCTTCCAATATCTTTTAAAGATGAAGTGATTATCTCATGTTTGTGCAATATATCGGTTTATTAACCTGGACACGAAGTTATGAAAAAGCCTATGTCGATGGTCAGATGCAAACACCCAAAGTAATCCAATTAATCTTATGTCTATGTTAACCAAATTACCTGAATTCATTAAGATTAAGTTCCAATTGTGGCTACCCTCGCCCGACAGGTATATGTCTATCCTGGAAGGAAATCTACCTAAGGATCACCATGCCCCAAGATGAGATCGTGAGCTATTGAGTCTAAGGCTGAAACCTAAAATTCCTTCGTCAAGTTTATTTTAAGTTTACCAAATCAATCTTATTAGTGGCAAGTTAATTAGAAGCATTAAGACTAAGGCTCAATAAATAAACCTTTATATTACCTAAGACAAAAAAAAAAAAAACCACTTATAAAATGAGGATATTGGAATTCATCACAACCCCAGATATGGTATTTGTTACAACAAATACCTATGACTATTTAAAACATAAATAAAGAAAATGACATAAAGTAAAACTTGAAATTCAAAAGATAAAATTAACAATAAAGAAAATATTGGGATTAAATGATCCACTTTTATTACCTATAATTTAGATATCTCCCTTATTATAATATATAAACTTTGCATGACATTACCAACCGACCATATAGGCAGCATCCTGATTAAGTAAGGTTTATAATTAATTCTAACCGACTATTACAAAGGCGGTATCCACTTTAGTCATGTTAAAATCAATTTAATTAAGTCCAACCGGCCATAAAGGCGGTATCCCATTAAGTCAGGTTTTAAAATAGTTTATGTATTATAATTTAGGGAGATTAATCTAAATATTAGTAATAAAGGGTTTACCTTTCACCCTAGCAGAGGGGAGTTACCTCCTCATACTGAAAAGTAAAATAAAGAAAGAACTATTGCATAAAATAAAAATTAAATACAAGAAAGCTGTAAATAAATAAACAAGATACAATCTTCTTAGTATTCTTATGGAAATCCCTAAAAGAATGTATGAATTTTCCTTCTGATTTCAGCTTCAATTTATAGGCAAAATTCTACCCCGCGCGTCGTGACGTAAAACACTTGCGTGTCGCGATGCACATTTGATTCGACGAAATGATGACATGTGGCTGTCGGCAAAATTATTGGCTTGGCGTCGCGATGCGTTGAGGGTTATGCATCGTGACACGGGCTACAGTGATGATGTCAGTGATGATGCGTGTCGGCAGACTGAATAATTATGGCGCGTCATGACGTAAAGGACGTTGTGTGTCGCGACGTGTGGACATGAAATTTCCCAATTTGCTCTTTTTGATCCGAATTTCACCATTTTAGCCCCGATTCAATGCTTGTAAATTCCGAAATTTTATTTATCTGCAAAATAACACAAAACACATAAAACTATTCATAAAACTCGAGAAATTAAACAAAATATCAAGTAAAAGGGACGGTAAATACTGATATATTTACCACTTATCACACCCCCCAAAACCTAACATTTTGCTAGTCCTCGAGAAAAACAACAAAATAAAATACCATAAACAACTTTAAACTAAACCACTTTCGTAGGGATCACAGTTGTATTTAGCGTATGCAACAAGCCTTTAAACCCATAGGTGTCCCTAGTGGACGAATTATAGTCTCATGAGGGCTTATAGCGACGACACCCACAAACGTCAAATGCACACAAAAGAAAAAGATCAAACAAGTTAGTGACTAAACAAGTGAAGCTCATATCCAAGTTAACAGTTGTGTTCTTTCTTTCTAAATTACCAAATAAGTAAATTCTCCGATTATTATTTTTTTATCATTCTCCATATACACAATCAACAGGGTATTAATCAAATCATTATGCCCACAATATTCATAAATTTAGTTGAAAAGATAGTAATATTTTTATCCTAAAGTTATATCAGAATTCACACTTTTCTAGCAACATAACTTTTTCTTATATATTTTTTACAACATCTTCAATCCATGTAGCGAGCTTTGGGCTAGTGACTCCCAAGCTAGTTGGCTTTAGGGAACTAGGTGTTAAAACACCCATGCAGACTTAATTACTCGGATCTCAGATGTTTTTTTTATTCCATCGATTTATTTTTTAGATGATGCCTCCAATTAAACTAGAGCACTGAATATTACAAACTTATCACTTACAACTCATGGTCGTATGTTACCATGCAGGTTGATAATACCTTTCAACTGATCATATGAAGATCCAATTTAGTCAGTATTATGGAGAATTCACAAATTAAATAATTCAAAAGGAAATAAACAAAAATTAACTTGTTACGAAATAGGTTGAGATACGTCTCAAAAGTGGAAATTCCTTACATAGCTATCTCAAACACAATTCCACCTGATTTCTCAAGTTAAAAACACAGAAAATCAAAACATTTTTTAATTAATTTTTTAATTTTTTTGACTAAAAAACAACACAACAAAAAATACAAACAAGATACTAGTCAACTATTCCCCTCCCCCAAACCTAATTGAGACATTGTCCTAAATGTCTAAAAAGTAGAATAAGAGTTTAGAAAACAGTACCTGATTAGCTGAAATTCTACATCTAAAAAGAAAATTAAAGGTTAAGATCCAGATTTATCCTACACTTTTTACCACGATCATTATCCGACCAGTTTATCTTGGAAATGATAAGGTCAATTTATGGTTCAAAGGCTAAACGTTGGTCAATTAAATCATGGGTTGTTCTGGTAGTGAAGAGGATATCTTTTACAGGTTTTGAAAGGAACCCATTTCTCCGGGCATCATCAAGAAACACAAAAAGAAAGTCATAAAACCAATAAGCATTAAACAGTCCAATTGGTTTCTGGTGTATGTTCAAGTTTTCCCAAGATAACACTGTAAAAATTTTCTCCATCGTGCCGAAGCCACCTGGCAAAGCAATAAAAGCATCAACATGGTTAATAATTTCAACAAGTCGTTCAGACATACCTGGCACTATGCATTCATCTCCTTTTGATGGTCTGATAAGATTCGCCTGCGCCAATGGTTTTGGGGCGATTCCCAGAACTTGACTACCTCTTTCCTGTACGGCCCTTGAAACGTACCCCATTAGTCCAAGATTGCCACCGCCATACACTAGGTGCTTATTCCTTTCAGCAATGACTCTACCCAATTCATGTGTTGCCTCAACAAATTCTGGCTTAGAACCAACACTAGTACCGTAAAACACACAGATGTTTACAACTCGTCTTCTTGAAGTTGCTTCCATTTTTTTTTATGTATTTATTTTCAAATCTGGATCTCTTCAAGAGTGCAATGACGAGCTGAATTTATAGAACCTGAAAAATGGTGAGTAATAATAGCACCAGTACTTGCCAAATGACAATTATTAGGTAAACAGTAAAATATATCGTGAAGTCTGGATCATGTACGAGAAAATAAAAGAAAATAACAAAAAAAATCACAATTATTAGATAAATAAAAAGAGATAATAATATTTACAAGAAGTAACGGCTTGAATGACGTCTATGCGTCAGGGATAAGCTTCCCATCCAATTTTCTTAAAATTGGCAAACATGGTATTTTAAAGTCATATTCCTATGACTGAATTGTTGTTTTTCTTTTCGAAATTGTGCATGTAACATGTGAATTACGTGATGCACATATCCACTGGAATGCATCTCAAGAGTCAATGATATGTTATCCAAAGACTCCTTACTCAGGCCATCCCTAATGAATTTAATTTTATCTTCGCGGTTATCAGACACCATTTATAAAGAACGACAACGAGTATTACATGTCATGCGTGCATATTTGTAGCAAACACCTAATCTTTTAGCTCTTCTTTTTTAGCATAGGTGTTTCTTCCTAAACCAGGCAGAAATGAAACAAAAAAGTCAGAGGACACACCTGCCAATCAAACTCGTGCTTCAATAATCCAACGAATGTCATTAGGAATACCTTTGATCATTAAAAGTCTCATCATTCCATGCGAGCTTTGTAGACTTTCATTAGAGAGTTTTGAGGGAGAGAAGGAAATTGCTTGTGAAGATTTGCGAGAACGTCTTCCATCCTCTCTGTGACTTAACCTAAAAAAATCAAACACAGAAAAATAAAACACACCAAATCTAAATATATACACAAAGTGCATGGGTTGTCTCCCTACTAGTGTTAAGTTTAACGTCGTCAGCTAGACATGACTGCCCAAATGTTAGGCCGGATCTGCAAGTGTGACACTT
Organism: Zanthoxylum bungeanum; assembly: GCA_019454045.1. Taxonomy (NCBI): domain Eukaryota; kingdom Viridiplantae; phylum Streptophyta; class Magnoliopsida; order Sapindales; family Rutaceae; genus Zanthoxylum; species Zanthoxylum bungeanum. The sequence continues at coordinate 13,974 of SKCR01003929.1, read as the reverse complement.
TCTTTTTGTCGCTCAAATGATTCTCCCCAGTAGTGCTTGACACGCTAGCTGTTAAATTTCAATGTATCATTGGATTTGAGATCAAGTCACTCAACGGCTCCATATGGTAACACCTGAGTAATCACAAATGGACCTGACCACCTCGATTTCATCTTTCCAGGGAAAATTTTCAAACTTGAATTGTATAACAACATCTGCTGCCCTGGTTCCAGTTGTCTACGCACTATTTTTTTTATCATACCATTTCTTGGTCTTTTCTTTATATAGTCTGGCATTCTCATATGCCTGTAGGCGAAATTCCTCCAATTCATTAAGTTGGTGGAGCATTTTCTCTCATGCTGCTTATAGATCAAGATTTAACTTCTTCAGTGCCCAGTACGCTTTGTGTTCAAGTTCCACTGGTAAATGGCATGCTTTCCCAAACACCATTCGATATGGGGACATACCAATATGTGTTTTCTAAGCTATCCGGTAGGCCCATAATGCGTCATCCAGTTTTGTAGACCAGTCTATCCTTGTTGATCCAACGGTTCTTTCCAAAATTCTTTTAATCTATCTGTTTGAAACTTCAACCTGTCCATTTGACTGGGGATGGTAAGTAGTGGCAATATTATGAGTAACTATGTATTTGGATAGGAGTGAATCGAAGTATATGTTGTAGAAGTGTGTGCCACCATCAGTGATAATTGCCCGAGGTGTTCTGAAGCGAGTGAAAATATTCTTTTTAAAGAATTTTATTCACCACTTTTGAATCATTTTATGGTATTGATGTTGCTTCAATCCATTTTGAGACGTAGTCTACTGCAACTAGAATATACAAGTTCCCAAATGATGGAATAAAAGGGTCTCATAAAATCAATTCCCAATATATCAAATATCTCAACTTCGAGAATGTTCTGAAGAGGTTCTTCATTTCTCCTCGAAATATTTCCCGTTCTCTGGAACATGTCACATTGAAGAACAAATAAGTAAGCACCTTTAAACTGAGAGGGCCAGAACTAACCTGATTGTAAGACTTTGGCTGCAGTTTTATCTCCACTGAAGTATCTGTCGTATGGTGATGAATGTCAATGCTGTAGGACACTATTGACTCCTCTTGTGGAACAAAACGTCTCAGTAATTGATTAACACATCATTTGAACAGGTACAGCTCATCCCAGACATAGTGCTTGACTTCTTTGAAGAATTCTTTCGCTGCTGATGTGTCCATTCCAACAGCCATTTTCCCGAGACTATGTAGTTTACAAAGTCAGCATACCAAGGGATATCATGTTGTTTGATGGCAAACAATTGTTCATCTGGAAAGATTTCTTTGATTTTCAGTTCATAGAAATATTGTCACTTCAATAAAATGGTAAATAAACCTTTATATTACCCAAGACAAAAAAATAACCACTTATAAAATGATGATATTGGAATTCATCACAACCACTTCTTAGTATTCTTATGGAAATCCGCAGAAGAAGGTATGAATTTTCCTTCTGATTTCAGCTTCAATTTATAGGCAAAAATCTACTCTGCGCGTTGCGACGCGCCTTTGATTCGATGAAATGATGACACGTGGATGTCGATAGAATTATTGGCTTGGCGTCGTGACATAATGAGGGTTCTGCGTCATGATGCAGGCTATAGTGATGATGTCAGTGATGACGCGTGTCAGCAGGCTGAATAATTATGGCGCATCTCGACGTCAAGGATGTTGCGCGTCACGATGCGTGAATAGTAAATTTCCAAATTTGCCATTTTTTATCCGAATTTCACCGTTTTAGCCCCGATTCAATTCTAGTGAGTTACAAAACTTTTTTTATCTGCAAAATAACACAAAACACATAAAAATATTCATAAAACTCGAGAAACTAAAAAAAATATCAAGTAAAATGGACGGTAAATACTGATATATTTACCGCTTATCACACCCTCAAACCGACCATTTTTATATTTCTCCATTCTCAAGCCTCGATAAATGATCTGCCACTTGGTTTTATGTCCCATTCCTATCTCGAATCTCCACATAAAATTCTTGCAGCATAATCACCCATCGGATCAATCTAGGCTTATCATCTTTCTTCATGATCAGGTATTTGATTGTTAAATGATATGTGTAGACCACCACCTTGGGACCCAGCAGATAATAGCAGAATTTATCAAAAGCAAACACAATTGTGAGCAATTCCTTTTCAGTTGTTGTGTAGTTAAGTTTTGCTTTATTCAAAGTTCAGCTAGAGTAGTAAATGATGTAGAAACATTTTGCTTTGCGTTGTCCCAAAACTGCACCTACAGCAAAATCACTAGCATCGCACATCACCTCAAATTGAAGGGTTCAGTTTGGTGCTTTTATGATGGGGACAGATACCGGCTTCTGTTTTAAGATCTTAAAGGCATGAAGGCATTCTTTGGTGAAGTTGAAAAGCACATCTTTCTCCAGCAGATGGCATTGAGGTTTAGCAATATTGGAGAAGTCTTTGATAAATCTCTTGTAAATTCTCGCCATAATTAATCAAAGATTAATTTTCTCTCTCTTCTAATTAATCCCAGATTAATTCTTTTCGAGTCAAACGTCATCGGTGCATCTTCGGGAAGCAACCCATGAGATCCCTGGATATGTTGGCAGTAAATCCGGTCATTGGACTATCCAAATTCTTGCGTACCCGGTACCACGTTCTTACCGATTTACAAGACATGGTTGGCTTCTAGCAAAGCATCGTGCCTACCCAATTCTCTAGAAATATTCTTTTAAATAAAATATATATAATCTTTTTCAGGTGTAGTATATGTAGTATTGCGTATTGCGATCCAGTATATGTTGTCACATGCAAGGCCTGGGGTTGGAATAGTGTCTATCCCGTACAAAGTATATATCGGATCACACGCAACTAGTCTTTATAATCGGATAATCTTGACCTTGTCATATTATCTTTATAGTTGTCATATGTTGGTAGTAAATCCGGTCATCGGACTATCCGAATTCGTGTGTACCTGGTACCACGTTTTTACCGATTTATAAGACATGGTTGGCTTCTATCAAAGCACCGTGCCTACCCAATTCTCCATAAATATTCTTTTAAGGAATATATATAATCTATGTCAGGTGTAGTATACGTAGTATTACGTATTGCGATCCAAAATCTGTTGTCACATGCAAGGCCTGGGGTTGGAATAGTGTCTGTCCCGTATGAAGTATATATCGGATCACAAGCAACTAGTCTCTATAATCTGATAATCTTGACCTTGTCATATTATCCTTATAGTTGCAACAAGATAGAGAATCAGTTCTATATCCCTGCGTGATCATCATCTCCATATGACTGAAGTGATACTTCCGTCTTGACATAACACCCAATACACTACGATTCTCAATAAACCCAGAAGAGGCGTACACAGAACCTGTTAAAGTCCCGGACGACCAAAACTAAAGCGTAATTATTTTCGCAAGTATTAGTGATGCAAGTCTTAGGTTAAGACCAAATACATCTACCCTGATGCGGATTCCCATACACACATAGTCATACTACCAATAGGATTCTGCGGGGTCTATCCAGAGCAAAGCTGTTTCCGTACCATCGGCAAACACAACCTCCTATCACACTTGCATAAGTATCCAATACTTAAATATATGAGAAGTATGATGTTACGCTTCCATAACACGCACAAGTGCAATACTAGTCTATTCCGCATTGTCAATATCCAGTCTCTATAATACTAGGACTATGGATATTTAATGATTAAACCTTCGTGGATTGATATTATCTCATATCTTATTAACCTGGAACTAATCATAAGGACTTTTATCATTTATATGTATTCAAGTAATCTAATTATAAAATTATAAAATAGCAATTTCCATTGTCACATAGTTAATTTGTAGAAAAACCACAATGTATTTTAGAAATATTGATGTTATGGGTAATAATTGTCCAACAATCTCCCACTTGGCCTATAGCCAGTCACTCAAGTATCTAACACCTGAACTATGTACATGTCACTCAAACATTTGCTGAGGAATAGCTTTCGTCAGTGGATTTGCAATGTTATCATCTGATGCAATTTATTGGATCATCACATCACCACGATGTATGATCGAACGAATCAGATAAATTAGTCAAAGTATACACTTGGATAGTTGATGAGACCGTGGTTCCCTAGCCTATGATGTAGCCCATCTCAGCTGCTAACAGAATTACACCTAATCCAAATAGGATTATATAGATCCAAAATGCTTCTTTTGCTGCCTCAGCTGCAGCAATGTTCCGCTTTTGTTATTGAATCGTCAACAGTCTCTTGCTTGGAAGATTTCCAACTTACTGCTCTGTTGTTTAAACAAAATATGTACCCAGATTGTGACTTGCAGTCGTCTTTATCTGTTTGGAAACTTGCAGCGGTGAACCCAGTTACCTCAAATTCTACATCTCTATAGACTAAGAAAGCATCCTTAGTTCGTCTAAGATACTTAAGGATGTTCTTAACCGCCATCCAGTGACCATCACCTGGATCGACCTGATAGCGACTACACTTGCTCAAAGCATAGGAGACATCAGGTCGTGTACATATCATGGCATTCATGATCAATCCGATTACCGAAGTGAAGGGGATCCGACTCATGTTGTCTCTCTCATCTTGAGTTTTAGGACACATGTCCTTAGATAGAGTGACGCCATGTGACACTGGCAACAGTCCCCTCTTAGATTGTTCCATGTTGAATATCTTCAATACTTTGTCAATATATGTGCTCTGGGAGAGTCCAAGCAGCTTTCTAGATCTATCCCGGTAGATCTTTATTCCCAGAATAAAGGTTGCTTCTCCCAGATCTTTCATGGAGAATTTTAATAAAAGCCAAGCTTTCACCGATTGTAGCATGGGAATGTCATTGCCCATAAGCAATACATCATCAACATAAAGGACAATGAATGTCAGTGCGCTCCCACTAACCTTCTTATATACACAAGGATCATCCTCATTTTGAACGAAATCATATTCCTTTATGATCTCATCAAAACGTTGGTTCCAAGAATGCGATGCTTGCTTCAATCCATAAATGGATCGATTTAACTTACAAACCTTGTCTGCATGTTTTTGTAGAAAAAAACCATCAGGCTATTACATATAAACATCCTCCAAAAGGTTTCCGTTAAGGAAAGCGGTTTCGACATCCATCTACCATATTTCGTAATCAAAATATGTAGCAATAGCAAGCATTATCCGAATGGATTTAATCATGGCTACAGGTGAAAAAGTTTCATCGTAATCGACACCATGTCGTTGATGATACCCTTTCGCTACAAGTCTAGCTTTGTACGTTTGTATGTTGCCATTGTTGGGTTTCTAGTTAGTCCCAATGATCAATTCAAGCAAGAAACATGTGTGAATACAACAAAGAAGCATGGCGGAATCATACTTACATTGAACGGTTATGCTATGTGAGGAACACAAAAATCTTCAAGCTTTTCTCAAAGGTGGCACTCGGCATATGCTCCAATTTTGTGCTAAAAAATTTGGCCATGGTTGTCAATTGATGCTCCAAGCTCCAAGCTTTGCAAATGGTGATTCCATGCTCACAAGTTGGTTTCCCTATCTCCTTAGGATGACCCTTCATGTGCTAGCATTGGAAAATTTGCCACAATCTTTCATTAGTTTCTCCTTCAATTCTCGGCAATTGCAGTAAAATGAAGAAGAAAATGGCCCAAGGCCGTAAGAGAGGAGAGAGTGAGAGGAGAGAATGAGTGGTGTGTTAGGTTGTTTTTTGATTGTGTATCTAATACACTAAAACAAAAGTCAAATACCAAAAAATCAAATAAATGGTAAATGGCTTTTAATTCATCCAACCACCACCATCAATCACAAGTGACAAGTTGTCACATCACTCAAAGTGACTAGACATCACATCAATCAAAGTGACTAATGATTTGACTCTAGATGTGACTTGTGGGCCGCACTTGAATTCGAAATGCGAGTGCACCCGAAAACACTCCCGGGCTCGGGTTCGCTAATTCCAAATTAACGAATTTTCCGTTGCGACGTAATTAAATAATTATGCATAGCAAAATTACTATTAATGTCGCTAACGAATTAATTCTAAATTAACTCGTTTGCCCAAATTAAAATCTAATTTCAATTCCGCGGCGAAATCCAATTTCGTATAATATATCGAATATATTATTTTATCGATTAATTCCAAATTAATCGTTCTCTCTCTTTAAATAATATTTTATCCCAGATAGAATATCTCCGTAATTAATCCCAGATTAATTTTGTCTCTCTTATAATTAATCCCAGATTAATAAAGTGCGAGTCATGCATCATCGGTGAATCTTCGAGAAGCGACCTATGAGATCCCTGGATATGTTGGCAGTAAATCCGGTCGTCGGACTATCCGTACACGTATGTACCTAGTACTACATTTTTACCGATTTACAAGACATGGTTGGCTTCTAGCAAAGCACCGTGCCTACTCAATTGTCCAGAAATATTCTTACCGGAATATGTGATCTATATAAGGCGTAGTATACGTAGTATTGCGTATTTCGATCTAGCATTAGATGTCATGTGCAAGGCCTGGGGCTGGAATTGTGTATGCCCCGTAAGAAGCACATATTGGATCTCTGGCAACTAGTCTCTATAATCGGATAAACATGACCTAGTCATAATATCCCGATAGCTGCAGCATATAAGAGCACCAATTTCGTATCCTACGTGATCATCATCTCCACTATGGCTGGAGTGATACTTCCATATCGAAATCACACCCAATACACTATGATTCTCAATATACCTAGAAGAGGCGTACACATAACCTGTTAAAGCCTTGGACGACCCAAACAAAAGTATATTGATTGTCGCAAGTATTAGCGGTGCAAGTCTCAGGTTAAGACCAAATACACATACCCTGATTCAGACTTCCATAGACACATAGTCATACTACCAATGGAATTCTGAGGGCTCTATCCAGAGCAAAGCTGTTTCTCGTACCATCGGTAAACACAACCTCCTATTACACTTGCATGAGTATCCTATACCCAAATATTTGAGAACTATGTCGTTATGCTCCCACATCGCGCACAAATGTAATACTAGTCTTTTACGCATTATCGATGTTCAATCTCGATAATACTCTAACTAGGGATGTTTAATGATTAAACCTTCATGGATTGATACTGTCTCATTTCATCTCAAGCCGGAACAAATCATATGGACCTTCTATCATTTATACATCTTGGTAATCTAATTACAAATGATAAAATGGCAATTTCCTTTGTCACATAGTTAATTTGTACAACTACACCATGATATGTACAAATAGTGATGCTATGGGTCATAGTTGTCCAACAATCTCCCACTTGGCCTATAGCCAATCACTCAAGTGTCCCACACCCGAACTATGTATAGTTCGCTCAAACTTCTGCTGAGAAAATGCTTTCCTCAGCGGATTTACGGTGTTATCATCTGATGCGATTTATTCGATCATCACATCGCCATGATGTATGATCCGAACTAATCAGATGAATATTGAAGTATATATCTGGATCGTTGATGAGACCATTAATTCTTTAGTTTGCACTGTAGCCTAGCTCAGCTGCTAACAGAACTACTCCTAATATAATTAGGATTATTATCAATCCAAAAGGCTTTTATTGCTGCCTCAGCTGCAGCAATATACCGCTTTTGTTGTTTATTCGGTAACAGTATCTTGCTTGGAAGATTTCCAGCTCACTGTCCCGTTATTCAAACTGTATAGTACCTTTGTTACGACTTATAGTCGTTATTATCGGTTTGGAAACTTGCAGTAGTGAACCCAGTCACTTCAAGTTCTCCTTCTCCATAGTATAAAATAGCATCCTTAGATCCTCTAAGATACTTAGGGATGTTCTTAACATCAATCCAGTGACTATCACTTGGATTGGCCCGATTGTGACTCCATATGCTCAAAGTGTATGTGACACCAGGTTGCGTACATTTATTTCAATGTACGAGTTCTCGGACAGTATTAACAACTTTAAATCTATCCCAGTAGATATTTATTCCTATAATAAAAGTTGTTTCTCCCAAGAATTCTACGGAGAATTTTCATGAAAGCCAAGCTTTCACTGACTGTTTTATTGGGAATATCATTTCCAACAAATGACATATCATCATTACTTAGGACATTCATTGTCAGTGCACTTCCATTAACCTCCTTATATACACAAGAATCCTTTCATTTTGAATTAAATCATATACCATTATGATTACATCAAAGCGATAGTTCCAAAACTCAATGCTTGCTTGAATCCATACATGGATCGAATAACCTGCAAACCTTGTTTGCTAGTTTTGGTACGACAAAACCATCAGGATGTTGTAAACATCCTCCAAAAGGTTTCCATTAAGGAAAGTGGTTTTGGCATTCAGCTGCCACATTTCATAAATAAAACATGTAGCATCAGCAAGTATTATCCAAATGGATTTAACCATGGCAACAGGTAAAAGGTTTCGTCGTAATCGACACAATGTTGATAACGATACCTTTTCGCTACAAGCCTAGCTTAGTACGTTGGTATGTTGCCTTCCATGTATGTCTTCCTTGAAGACTTATATTGTACCAATAGGCACAATGCCTTCCGGTACAACAACCAGTGTCCAAACTCGGTTGGTCTACATGGAATCCATTTCAGACTTTATGGCACTTTGCCATAATAGGGAGTCGATACCTTGTATCACTTCCTCATATGTAGACAGTTCATGTTCCTCAATAAGATTGAAATCTTTATGAGGTGAGATCCGAAACCAATACCCCATGTTGTTTTCTAACTCTCCTCGACTATCGCGATTCTTGTGTATTTGAAGATTATTGGTATAGTTTCATCCTTGATGAACTATTTGTGTTCCATTAAGGAATCGGTGCCTGGAATAATATTACTCCGATTTTCATCGAGTTTTACTTTCCTCCCACTTACCACTGCATATAGGTATTCCTCTTAGGAAAACCGCATGGCGAGCAACAATTACATTGTTCTCTTGTGAGTTGTATAAGTACTATACTTTGGTTTCCCTAGGATAACCTATAATTAGACACTTATCCATTTGGGTTTTAGTTTGGTATCATCCAAACATATGCCTAGCATACCCAAATCCTCATGAATGAGAAAACCAGTTTCTTTCCTGTTAATATCTAATATGAAGTCTGTCAAACAGATTTTCATGGAATCTTATTCAAAATAAGTTTTGCACTGATTAAAGCTTATCCCTTGAAGGAAATGGTAGCACAGAGCGACTCATGATTAACCTTATCATGTCCAACAAAATTTGGTTTCTCTGTTCGGACACACCGTCAAATTGACGTGTTCCGGGAGGAGTCCTCATTGAAAGAATACTATACTTTTTCAAGTATTTTAGAAACTTATTGCTTAAGTATTTTCATCATGGTCTAATCATGATGTTTAATACTTTAGCCAGTCTATTTTTCTACTTCATTGTCGAAACTCTTTGAATCATCAAAAGTTTCCGATCGGTGTTTCAAAAGAAACACATAACCATAACGCGATATGCCACATCCGTAAAGGTTACGAAACATTCATATCTACCTCTAGCCTAGCTAGATATGGGCCCCCTTACGTCACTATGAATGAAGGCTAACCGATCGGTTGTACTTGCATTTTTACCAAGTAAAAGGCACTTTAGGCACTTTGCCTATAAACTAGATTCATAGACATTATTTGAATAGAATTAAATCTGTCCTAGTACCTACTATTCGAAAGTGTGGATATACGATTCTTGTTAATTGTGTCCCAGACAACATTTCCACTTATAAGTTTCAACTGATTAATTCAGTTTGAGCTATTTGTTTTTCCTGTTATATGTTTGAGATTTATTTATATTCAAAATATAAATATTGTTATTCACATCTAATGTGTTTATCTCAATATCATCTTTATAAGATAAAACACTTTAGTGTTCAAGAATATAAAGGTATACTCACAACAAGTTATACTCTGATATAGAGATAATGTTTCTAGTCAAACTAGTTACATTGTAACAGTTTCCTAATTTAAGTACACACCCGAAGGGTAGTTCCCAAACTTAGGTCTCCACGGTCAAAACAGCGACTCTCGTCCCGTTTCTGATTCGCAGATCAATCTCATCTGAAGTCAGTATCCTGCTTGTCAGCAGATTCTGCACATCAGTACATATTTATGTACCATACTCAGTATCTAAAATCCAATTTTAATACTAGTAGTGAACATGTTTATGACAAACATTGTTGAAGTCGGAGCCTTGCCCCTCTTCACTTCCTTTATGTATGCCTTTGTCCATATGGCAGTCATTCTTCTAGTGACCCAGTTTGCCACATTTTAGGTAGATATTTTGGGATATGTCTTTTGTCTTCCCAGAAGATTATAATGATTTTGCCTTTGCCTCTTTTCCACACTCCAGAAGCCTTTGGCCAAGCCTTGGCCATCTGGGATGTCGAAGTTAGATGCGCCTTGCGCTTCTTGCCTTATTGCAAACTCTGGCTTTGTCTCCTTGAGTATAGCCATGAACTCTCCAAGAGTTTACTATTGCAATTTAGTACTTCTAAGATCTAAGGATAAATCTATGAAGATCCTTCAATTTCATTATCATACTATAAAGATCTAATCCTTAGTTCTGATTAAGAAATTAAGGAGTCTATTTGGCAAGCTTAATGGATTAAGCACTAAAGTTATCATCATATGAATATTCCAAATATCATGTTCTACTATTTGCTCAACTCTGGGCTTAGGCTCAAGACGTCACTATATCAAATAAAGTAACTTCTCGGTCTCCAGGACTATCCTGAGATTTTATTCCCAATTCAAAATTAAAGTCGTTTAAAAATATTTTTCACCTAGGATTTGTTTTTAAACACTAATCTTTCAATTTATCTTGATTCCAATAGTCCAACTATCGAATCAAATATTTTAGGTACTATTTATTATAATGATTACTATAGTCTAACTATATAATCAACTATAATTTAATTGGTTAAATTCAATTATATTGATTACTATTATCCAAATATAAAATCAACTATTAATTGAAATAGTTGAATACAGTCCAACTGTTTAATTTAAAACAACAATAAATATTAGTCCAACTAATATATTAATTTGATGACGAAAATTTTAAATGAGCGCGTATGGCAAGTAACTAAACGAATATTACAAATTTAATACTTGCCTCCCACTATATTTCGACGAGCCTCTAACCCTCTGTGAGTACTCGGGAAACCTTGTTTCCTAGTGGGCTAGGATCCCGTTAAATAACACACAATCTTTACTTTGGCCAACAAATTGTATGATAATTAACTAGGTAGATCTCTAAGATCAATTGGATCCAATCCAATTCCTAGATCCAGTAGGTGGACATCCAAGTCCGAAACATATATCTTATATATTCCAATATATCCAATATATTCCCTAACTTTTTTCCTCTGAATCAACTAAGCATTGGCTTTGGCACAACAAAATTAGTGATCCTAGTTAAGCGGAACCCATTGACCATGGAAAGCTTCGTAATCGATGTCGATGGACAAGAAGTGATCTTGACTTTGGCCAACAAATCACAACTTGGACAAGACACCGATATGGAACAAAGCCTTCATGATTCAAACACATCTGCGACGGACAAAGGTCTTGACTTTGGCCAACAAACCAGTGCCAGTCTTGGATCTTGAGTAAGAATCACTAAATGGAAGGAAAAACACTTAATATGTTGTAAGGGTTTTTCGCCTAATTGGCAACCAATTAATTATCTTTGTTAAGGTCTCATCATCATACAACCTTAAACATGCATTCTAAAAACATAATAAGGCGCGTATAAATAAATATAATAATGATATGCGGATGGATACTTAACACATTGTTCCTAGAAAAAAATCTCTCTATTTCCTCTCTCCCGCTAGCACAAGTATTACTTCTACCCGATTACATAACACTTCTAAAGAACCTCATTTACATTGAGGGGAATAGGTGAGAAGAGAAATACACAGAGTCAATAGGTAAAAGGCTGGACACGCAGGTCCAATTAATAAATTCTAAATTTATTACAATAATTTCCAAAATTGCCTTCAACCATCTAATATCCATCTGATATGCATTATTAATACATCGCATCTATGTATTCACACAAACATGTTATCAATCAATCTAATCCAATTAATTAATCTGAAAATTAATGACCATCCAATGTTCAAACAACGATTTGATTTTGCGCGAGTCCGAATCATTTTGTGAATAAGTACTCAAAGTACGAATTCACGAATTATATTAAACTACAATATTAAATCCAATTTAATTTGTATTTAATACTAATTCATTATTTAATTCCAAATTAAATATTCACACTTTATTAATGAACCTTTACGACTTAGATTCTAAATCTAATCATTACGGGTCTCAAAGTCGGATTAACATCCAATGTCAATTTAATTTAAAGTCCAATGGGCTTTCAATTAATTTCTTAAGGCATGGACTTTTGGTCAATATGGGTCAAACCCAAATACCAACGCCCATTTAAGGAATCACCCTTATTTGATAAGAAACCAATTTAGGCCCATTAGGCCCAATTAAAATTAAAGGTCCATTAAGTCATATTTGGACTTTATGGTTATGGTTTTGGGCCCAATTGGATCCAACCAATTAGCCTAAACCAAACTTGGCCCAACCAAGCCCATTAAGTCCAATTACAACTTTACAAGCCCAATTCCAAATTTGGCCCAATTAATTAAATTACCAAAATTCCAAATTTCCTAATTAAATTAATCAAAGTATATGCCATAATTAATTAACCAAATTAACATTTCCAAAATACTAATTCACTCAATTAATTATGCTCATTATCATCAACTCATGTCCAACACATTTGAATCAAAAATTAATCATTTTCCATGCTTTAGCTCACGGTATTGATGGGGTTTTTATGTCCGATTTCGTTTTCAATCCAATTGAATTACAAATCAACATTTCCCAATTGTTTCAAGTCATCCAATGATCAAAGGAACAAAAAATACCATGACTTTAGGGGACTCAAGTATTCGGCCAAGCCAAACATATTGGGGAAAATTTATCCAATCCAATTTTCATCAAATTGACAATGCATAACACAATGTTATCATTATTTAAGCATACTCAAACAATCAATTTCACTCAAACATGCTCAAATCAATTTTGCCCAAATTTTACCCTAATTTCATTTCAAGCTCAAAATGGCTCAAGATACCATTGTTGGGTTTCTATTTAGTCCCAAGGATCAATTCAAGCAAGAAACATGTGTGAATACAACAAAGAAGCATGCCAGAATCATACTTACATTGAACGGTTATGCGATGCGAGGAACACAAAAATCTTCAAGCTTTCCTCCAAGGTGGCTCTCTGCATATGCTCTAATTTTGTGCTGCAAAATTTGGCCATGGTTGTCCATTGATGCTCCTGTTGGAGTTTAATCAAGTCCACAAGATCACAAACATGCATAAAAACAATTCATATGAACACATCAAATGAGGTGGCGGAATCAACTCACATTGAATTCGGTTTTGATGGATGAAGAACAAGATGCGTTTTTAAGCTCCCTCCAAGCTCGGCAATGGCTTCTTCTTGCAATGGGCTGTGCGATTTTGCTCCTCCTTGAACCTCCAAGAATCGGCCATGCATGAACTCCATTAAAGCTCCAAGCTTTGAGATTCCATGCTCACAAATCGTTTCCCTATCACCTTTGTATCACTCCTAGAGTGTGCTAGCACTAAGTCTTCTCAATTTGCTTCTCAAAAATTCGGTGGAACCAGAAATTTTCCAAGCAAAAACGGCAGTGAAGCCGAGAGAGAAGAGGGAAAAAGAAGAGGGAAAAAAAGAGGAGATGAAGAGAAGAGAAGAAGAAACCGTGTACTGTGCATGTGAGAGAGAGAAAAAAGATTTTTAATATATATATTTTTATTTCATTTACCAAGTAAAAAAAATAAAATATATATATATCTTATCTTTTTAATTC
>SKCR01003928.1:0-35986 GCA_019454045.1 Zanthoxylum bungeanum | reverse complement strand
TAACCTGAGACTTGCATCGCTAATACTTGCGACAATCAGTACGCTTTGGTTTTGGTCGTCTGGGGCTTTAACAGGTTCTGTGTACGCCTTTTTTGGGTTTATTGAGAATCGTAGTGTATTGGGTGTGATATCAAGATGGAAGTATCACTTCAGTCATATGGAGATGATGATCACGCAGGGATACAGAACTGGTACTCTAATATGTTTCAACTATCGGGATAATATGACAATGTCATGATTATCCGATTAAAGAGACTAGTTGTTAGTGATCCGATATATGCTTCGTACGGGGCAGACACAATTCCAACCACAAGTTTAGCATGTGACATCCGATATTGGATCGTAATATGCAATACTTAGTATATTATGCTTGTTAAAGATTATGTATTCCTTAAAAGAATATTTCTGGAGAATTGGGTAGGCACAGTGTTTTGCTAGAAGCCAACCATGTCTTGTAAATCGGTAAGAACGTGGTACGGGGTACGCACGTGTTCGGATAGTCCGACGACCGGATTTACTGCCAACATATCCAGGAATCTCATGGGTCGCTTCCCAAAGATTCACCGATGACATTTGACTCGAACAGAATTAATCTGGGATTAATTATGAGAGAGAGAAAATTAATCTAGGATTAATTGCGGTAAAAATTTATCTGGGATAAAATTCGGATAGAAGAGAGAGAACGATTAATTTGGAATTAATCGATTAAATAATATATTCGATATATTAATTGAAATTAGATTTCAATGCGGAATTAAAATAAGATTTTAATTCGGGCAAATGAATTAATTTAAAATTAATTCGTAAGCGACTTTAATAATAATTTTCCAAGGCATAATTATTTAATTAAATTATATTTAATTATGTCGCAACGACAAATTCATTAATTCAGAATTAAACGAACCCGAGCTCGAGCGAAACTGCGTGTTGGATTGTCCGACTTAAATTTGGAATTTACAAGTGGTGGGACCCACTTGACTTACATCAACTAGTTTGACTAAGTGATGGAAGTGATTAAGGTTGAGTGAAAGAATTGCTTATTTTTCACTCAATCAAAATCCAACACACTTTGTTTATTTTAATCATTTGGAATGACATATACCAACTTGGATTTGGTAAATGGTAATTGATTTTTGAAATCAAATACAAAAAAAAAAAAACACTCTCCTCTCTCCCTCCTCATTGCCGTGAACCCTCCTCTCTCTCTTGGAAAATTTGCTTCAAAATTTCTTCAAGCTAGCACTTTCAAGGAGTCATACAAGGTATTAGGGAAACTAATCCATTGAGTTTGGAACATAAAGAGAAGCTTGGAGCTTAACAAATGATCAAAAGTTTTGAACTTCATACATCCATCAAATCCGTTCAATGTAAGTCTTCCGCAACTTCTTTGAATATTCACACACTGAATCATGATTAGAGATCATTGGCATGTTCTAGGAACACTAACAACGGTATCAAGAGTCTTTTCTAAGCATGATTTAGTTTAGGGTTTATATACTTTAATTTGGGGTTTTTATGTTTTGAGCATGATTTCTTCAAATTAGTTGTTTGGTTGAGCTTTGATGATGATGAATAGGATTTGTGCATCTTAAAATTTGAGAAAAATTGATTAGATTAATTTTCCCTAATTTCTTAGCCTTGGCCGAAACTACCCTAGCATGTATCATGGTGATTTTTTTTTGTTAATTAGACCATTGGATGTGTTTAAAGCATGAGATAAATTGATTGTTGATTTAATTGGATTAAAATCAAATTGATTGTAATTTTATGCCAAAACCGTGAGCATGATAAGCATGTATAGATTTAGTTTGCTTCAATTGTGTTGGACATGAATTGAATATATTAAAGCATGATTAATTAGTTTAATTGATTTTTGGAAATATTGGTTTAACTAATTAATTATGGCTATTACACTTTATTTAAATTAATGTGAAATTTGGAATTTTATATTAATTAAAATTAGTCTTTAATTTTGAATTGGGCTAATATTGTTGTATTTGGGCTTAATGGGCTTGGTTGGCCCAAACTTGGTTTAGGACAATTGGATTGGATCCAAATTGGGCCTAAAACCATTCCATAAAGTCCAAATATAATAATTGGGCCTTTAACAATTTAATTGGGCCTAAATTGATTTTTTGACAAAGGGTGATTCCTAAATTGGGCCTTGGCATTTGGGTTTGATCCATATTGGCCAAAGCCCATGCCTTAAGAATCAATTAAAAGCCCATTGGACTTTAATTAAATTGACATTGGATGTTAATTGGGCCTTTGAGACCCATTTAGATTGGATTTAGAATCTAAGTCTAAAAGACATTAAAATAAGTGTAATTATTTAATTTGGAATTAAATACGAATTAGTATTGGATACAAATTAAATTGGATTTAAAATTGTAGTTCGATATAATTCAAGAATACGCACTTTGAGTACTTATTCTTAAACGAGTTGGACTCGCGCAAATCAAATCGTTGTTTGAACATTGGATGATCATTAATTCAAAGATTAATTAATTGGATTAGATTGGTTGAATAACATGCTTTGTGTGAATACATGGATGTATTGTATGAATAATGTATATCAGATGGATATTTGATGAGTGAGGATAATTTTGGAAATTATTGTAATAAATTTAGAATTTATTAAATTGGACATGTGTGTCCAGCCTATTATCTCTTTATCTCTTTGTACTTCTCTTCTCACCAATTCCCCTCAATGTAAATGAGGTTTCTTTAATGTATTATGTAATTGGGTAGAAGTAAGAATAGTGCTAGCGGGAGAGATGAAAGTGAGAGATTTGTTCTAGGAATAATTTGTTATATATTCATCCGTATATCATTATTATTTATTCTGCGCCTTATTATGCTTTTAGAATGCATGCTTAAGGGTGTATGATGAGACCTAATCAAAGATAATCAATTGGTTGCCAATTTACGCGAAAAACCCTTAATACAATATTAAGCGATTTCCTTCCATTTAGTAGTTCTCTCTCAAGATCCAAGATTGACATTGGTTTGTTGGCCAAAGTCAAGATCAATGTCTATCGCGGATGTGTTTGAACCATGAAAGCCTTGTTTCATATCGCATGTCTTGGGCAGTTGTGACTTGTTGGCCAAAGTCAAGGTCAATTCTTGTTCATCGACATGGATTACGAAGCTTTCCCATTGTCAATGAGTCGCGCTTAACTGGAATCATTAAGCTTGTTGAGCCAAAGCCAAGGCTTAGTTAATTCAGAGGAAAAAGTTAGGAAATATATTGGATATATTGACTGTAGACTCTGATTTCGGCCAAGGTCCACAATCGAGATTATCAATTTGTAGGGCGCGAGTAAATCCTGCAAAACAAATAGAACGAATAAGGAGCTTACTGCCCACCGGTGTGGTGGAAACCGTAGACACTCCGACGCTCAAGTTAGTGATGGTATCGATCAACGTAAAGTAAACTGGTCAAGGCTTTTATGTACCTCAACCTTCAGTGGTGTGCCGTGAGGGCGGTTGTGAATCAGTTTCGACTTTATAATTGGGGTGGTCTCTTTTTTCGATCCCTTGATGGTGTCTTTCTCCCTCTTTTTATAGGTATTGGTATCCTCTCTTTATCTGCCCGTTGGAGTTATTATTAATGAGGCTTTGATTCGGATGTTCCATACTCGGTAACTGATGATCTTGTCTTCTCCCTGAAACCGTCGACTTCATGGTAGTATTTATGAATGCAGATTCTTTCTTCATGTTTGTAACTGGCGCCCGTTGATCTTCTTTATGTTCAACAGGCCTGGACCTTTATGTAATATCTTCGTGTGTGGGCCCAGTTTGCAGATGGGCTTCTAGTCTTGTGGCGTAATGTCGTTTTTGCCCTTAGAGTCAATTTTGGCCCAAACATTGACATATATATTGTATATATGTTTCGGACTTGGAGGTCCACCTACCAGATCTATGAATTGGATGTGATCCAATTGATCTTAGAGATCTACCTAGTTAAGTTTCATACACCTTGTTGGCCAAAGTCAAGGTTGTGTGTTATTTAACGGGATCCTAGCCCACTAGGAAACTAGGTTTCCCGAGTACTCAACAGATGGTTAGAGGCTCACCGAAAAATAGTGGGAGGTCAGTATTGAATTTTCAATTTCGTTTAATACTTGCCGAATACACGCTTTCAAATTATTTTCGTCATTATATATTTATATTAGTTGGACTAATATTTTATTGTTTTCTTTTAACAGTTGGACTGTACTTGAAATCGTTAATTGAATAGTTAGACTATTGCAATTAAGATGGCTAGAAAGATCAATGTTAGAGACATTATCATGGGCGGAAATGTCTTTAACGGTGCGAACTTTCCTGACTGGGATATGAACCTCAGGATTTTCCTGGGGGCTGAGAAGATCCTCTATACACTAGAGAGACCTCTCGGGCCTAAGCCCGAAATTGAGCAGCCACTTGAGCTTGAGCTTTGAAAGACTCACAGTGATGACAACTCAACTGCTCAATCCGTCATGCTTGCTGCAATGACCCTACAATTTCGTCGTCAAAACAAGAGATTGAATCCCTATGAAATGATATTGAAATTGAGGGACCTTCACCGATCTAATCTTATATCGCAGAAGTATGAGTTGCAGAAGAAGCTCTTTCGCTCTCGCATGTCAGAGGGTACTTCTATCGAGTACCATGTGTCGCAGATGATTGCTGACATCGAACAGCTGAGACAGCTGGGCATAGTCTTCGAGGCTGAGATTTCTATAGATTTGATCTTACAGTCTCTGCCTAACAGCTGGGGTGGGTTCATCATGAACTACAATATGATGAACCAAGAGAAGACTATTGGAGAGTTGATGACGATGCTGAAAGAGGCAGAAAAAGAGCTTTTAAAGGGCAAGAAGCGCGAGGCGCACTTTGCTTTGACATCTCAGAATGCCAGGGCTTGGCCAAAGGCTTTTGGAGGTGTGAAGAAGAAGAAGAAGAAGAGAAAGGGCAATGCCAAATCATCAAAATCTTTTGGGAAGGCAAGAGACAAATCCCAAGATGTCTGCCTGCAGTATGGCAAACGAGGTCACTGGAAGCGTGACTGCCGTGAGTACAAGGCGCACATGAAGGAAGTGAAAGCGGGCAAGTCACCGGCTTCAGGTATGTTTGTTATAGAAATAAACATGTCTACTACTAGTTTTAAAAATTGGATTTTTGATTCTGGTTGTGGTACTAATATATGTACTGATGTGCAGGATCTGCATATTAGCAGGAGACTGGCTTCAGGAGAGATCGACCTCCGAGTTGGAAATGGGACTAGAGTCGCTGTTTTGGCTGTTGGGACCTACATTTTGGAACTGCCCTCGGGGCATGTACTTAATTTATCAGACTACTATTATGTACCTAGTTTGACTAGAAACATTATATTTGTATCTTGTTTAACCCAATGTGGGTATACTTTTGTATTCAGAAACACCGGATGTTTTGTTTATAAAAAATGATTTTGAGATATGTAGTGATGATGTTAATAATGGTCTTTATATTTTGAATATAAATCAATCTCAAACATATAACATGACAAATAAAAGGCTTAAATTAAGTAACAAAGATGAAACTCATATGTGACATTGTCGTCTGTGACACATTAACAAGACTCGTATATCCACACTTTCGAAGAATGGGTACTTGGATGAATTTGATCTAAATTCATATGACGTTTGCGAATCTTGTTTATTAGGCAAAATCTCTAACACCTTCTAGCGGTAAAGGTGCACGTGCCACCGAACTGTTAGCCCTCGTTCATAGTGACGTATGTGGGCCCATGTCTAGCCAGGCTAGAGGTGGATATGAATACTTCGTAACCTTTACGGATGATGCATCGCGTTATCGTTATGTGTATCTTATGAGACACAAGTCAGAAACTTTTGAGAAATTCAAAGAGTTTCGACACGAAATAGAAAAACAGACCGGTAAAAGTATTAAGACATTACGGTCAGACCGTGGTGGAGAATACTTGAGCAATGAGTTTATCGATTATTTGAAATAGTATGGTATTCTTTCACAGTGGACTCCTCCCGGAACACCTCAATTAAACGGTGTGTCCGAACGGAGAAATCGAACTTTGTTGGACATGGTAAGGTCTATGATGAGTCACACTAAGCTACCAATTTTCTTTTGGGGATATGCATTGAACAGTGCAATACTTATTTTGAATAAGGTTCCGTCAAAGTTTGTTCAACAGACTCCATATAAAATATGGACAGGAAAGAAATCAGGTTTCTCATTCTTGAAGATTTGGGGATGCTAGGCATATGTTAAACGTTTGAATGGTACCAAACTAGAACTCAAATCGGATAAGTGCCTATTTGTAGGTTATCTTAGGGAAACCAAATGGTCTTACTTCTACAACCCACAAGAGAACAAGATATTTGTTGCTCTACATGCGGTTTTCTTGGAGAAGGAATTCCTAAATGCAGTGGTAAGTGGGAGGAAAGTAGATGAGTCTCGAAAGAAAATGTCATCTTTACTTTGTCATGCCTAAACGGTGACAATGCAAGTAACGCGTGGGTCTTGTAATTGATGATTTATAAACTAATTTATACTCTTAATATAATATTTATAAATTAACTTATATTCTCTAACAATACTATATATCAAACGGTGCTTTAAGGACAAAGCATTATCACTTGCTTACACACAAAAAATCTATTCTTAGCCAGTATTGACACGACGCCGTTATGGTCGTAATCTATTCATAGCGCATTCTTCTACATCAGAGCTTCGCTTTTCACTCGTCTTTAATGCCCGAATGTGAAAACAACAATTTTTTTTTTTTTTTAACTTTTCAATTATTCGAAAAGAAAAATATAAAATCTTCACGCAGCGCTTAGCAGAGAAGCGAAAACCTAATTTATTTTCAAAAGGGTCTTTAATAATTTGACGATCATTGGAATTAGGTTTTGTGATTTCCTGACCGGTTGGTTCACTCTAAATACCAAATCCAGGTCTGTTATTTACTCAGGTAATTCGTTCTTTAGGTCCTTTTTTTTAAAAAAAAAAAAAAATTAATTTGATTAATTGACTTCGCTGAGTTCGATTACTAGAATTTAATAATTTCGATGCTGGCATAATTGTCAATTTTGGCTTCAATTTTTTTTTGAGAATGTTGTGAATCTGAGATTGGTAGCTTAAATTCTGTTTGGTTTCTGAGAAAATGCGGAAAAATGGCGTGAATAAGAAAGCTAATCTTTGTTTTGTTCATTATTGTTAATTTTTCTCGTAAAAGCCTAATTTGTTGTATATTGATGAATGATCTGATTTTCATGGAATTTTAATAGTTTATTCTCTCATGATTTTGGCCCTGTACTAGATATTGAGCTTTAGGTTTTGTAGATTTTGTTTGTGTCGTAGAAAATAAGGGAAAAGGAATTTCTGAAGCATTTGTTAGTAGGATATTACATATTTGGGACGCGAAACTAATCTGGTACCGTGATTTGATTACTTTGTTGTTTGCAAATCATATATACAAGGATTGCTGAATGTTCTTTAGTTTAGTCTTTATGGGACCTGAGATTACTATTATTCTGAATCCTGAGTTTCTCGACTGTCTGCTGTATCTGGTCAATTTTGGAAACGGATTTGCTTAAATTTCTGTTTAATTATCTAAAAAATGCATTACAATTAGATTTTGCATTATTCCTTGATATGATTGTTGTGACTTCTCTTTTCTTGCATTTGTCTATTAGCTCATGGATATATTCATTGATTTGATTAACCCTGTTTCTCTAATGTTGAATATTTAGTTTTTGAGTTATAATTTTTGTTTAGTTCTGGAGAGGATTTATGATGATTTTGTTTGGTTTTCAGGTTGTTTGCAATTACTATATATTATTAGTTGGGACGGGATTATGGACAATTTGCTGCTGACAGAGTCAGCAAGAGTGGTTTCGCTAATTAATGGTAGTCATTCTGATGGTGGATCCGGAAATTTGCCAATGGAAAATGGTCATTGTGCTTCTCTAGATCGTCCACCGAAGTATAAGCGGCGGAAAACTTCTGCTGTTAGAGATTTTCCTCCTGGGTGTGGACTGTTTGCCTCGCAGTCGCAGATCAATCGGGTGCCTAATGGAGAAGTTGTTGGTCCAGTTCGGGTTGAAGCAGAAAACATTGTGGTCTCACCTAATCATGTGGATATGCCGGATTTAATTAGTGCTGACCTGAAAGGAATATTGTTTCCAAACACCGAAGACACTTTAGAAGGCAAAATCTCTGATGTGCCAAAAAAATTGAACATGGTGGATAATGGCATTTTAGATGAAGAAATGGTCCTACAAAGTGGTTTAAAGGCACAAACCTCACCTTATTCTTCAAATTCTGTTCCAAATTTCAATAATCTGGAGAAATTTTTTACTAGAAATTATCCTCCTAGGAGAAGAGTTTCTGCTGTCAGAGACTTTCCTCCTTTGTGCGGGCGAAATGCTCCAGTTCTTAGTAAAGAGGAGTGCATGGAAGCACATCCTTCTTCTGGGAGTTCAGGTCAAGAGACTTCTGGTTTTGAAGACACACCCTTAAAAGAAACTGTGGAGACTGTAAACGAAATCGGAGAGAATGGCTATGATGGAGATGCTTACAAGGGCGAGATTGGAGGTGATGTTTCTAGAATAACTGATGGCAAAGTTCTAACCGCGTTTGACGGACACGCTACTGTGGAAATGAAGAATCATGATGATTCCAGATCTTCTTCTAAGAATATGATAGTTGTTCAGGAAGATAATAAAGAAAAGAAAATTGTATGTCTTCATGAAATCAGACAATACCGATTAGATAGTAAGACAGGGGAGCTTGTAAAATCGAGCAACAGGGATGTTGGAATTTTGAAGCAAAAACCTGCGAAGGATATCGTGGTTTGTGAAGAGCAGAAACAGCTTGATACAACATGGTCAGATTTTTCAGTAAGTAACAATCAGTTCCAAGGGGATGATTATGATGGATTACCCCTTGCATTGAACCTGGTTGTAGTGCAAGGTCTTATGGCATCACCGAACTGTCCATGGAGGCAGGAGAAAAGGGCATGCAAGCCTAACCCTGTTAGTGGCACATGTCTAAGCAAAAAAAGGAAGCATATTTTTCTGCCAGCATCTAAATCTGCTTCCAAGACTATGATCAAAGCAGAAAGCTCTGGAAGATCATACAATAAAAGCAATTCATTTCAAGGAAGAAATGCTTATGAGAATAGGGGTGCATTGGTGAAGAGGGATGAGGAAGATTCTCCAGGGCTTGATGGAGAAAATGAAAATATTCGTCCGCCTCAAAGATCACATGTTTGTGATGTGACCCTCCCTCCCTCTCGTCCCAGTAGTTCAAGTGGTAAAGGTATTGATACTGATGCTATTAGTGCCCGAAACAAGGTGAGGGAGACATTGTGCCTGTTTCAAGCTGTGTGTAGGAAGCTGTTGCACAGAGAAGAAGCAAAACCCAGCGGACAAAATTCTCATAAGAGAGTTGATTGTCAAGCAGCAAAGATTCTCAAGGACAAAGGGAAGTACGTCACTGGATGCAAAAAAGTCATTGGATCTGTTCCAGGAGTTGAAGTGGGTGACGAGTTTCAGTACAGGGTGGAGCTCAATATGATTGGTCTTCATCTCCAAATTCAGGGTGGTATAGATTTTGTCAAGCATAATGGGAAAAATCTCGCTACAAGTATTGTTGCTTCTGGGGGTTACGATGATAACTTGGACAACTCAGATGTTTTGATTTACACTGGTCAGGGAGGGAATGTGATTAATGGAGGCAAGGAGCCTGAAGATCAGAAACTTGAACGAGGGAATCTAGCTTTAGTGAATAGCTTACACGAACAGAATCCTGTAAGAGTGATCCGTGGTGAGACAAAGGCCACTGATTCTAGGGCATACATTTATGATGGGCTATATTTGGTGGAGAGATATTGGCAAGAGGTGGGGCCTCATGGTAAGCTGGTTTTCAAGTTTAAGCTGTCCAGAATTCCGGGTCAGCCCGAGCTTTCTTGGAAAGTGGTGAAGAAGTTGAAAAAATCTAAAGTACGTGAGGGTCTCTGTGTAGATGATATATCACAAGGAAAGGAGTTGATTCCCATTTGTGCTGTGAACACTGTAGATGATGAGAAGCCCTCTCCATTTAAATACATAACTAAAATTATATATCCTGATTGGTGCTATCTTCTTCCCCCAAATGGTTGTGATTGCAGTAATGGGTGTTCAGAGTTGAGGAAATGTGCTTGCGTGGCTAAAAATGGAGGGGAGATTCCTTACAACCACAATGGGGCGATTGTTGAGGCAAAGCCCCTTGTCTATGAATGTGGTCCTTCTTGCAATTGCCCTCCTTCTTGTAATAATAGAGTCAGCCAGCAGGGTATCAAATTTCAGCTTGAAATTTTCAAAACTGAAGGACGGGGATGGGGTTTGAGATCCCTAAATTCCATTCCTTCAGGAAGTTTTATCTGTGAGTATCTGGGGGAGCTCCTTGAAGAGAAGGAAGCGGAAAAAAGAACTGGTAACGATGAGTATCTTTTTGATATAGGGAATAATTACAATGATAATTCTCTTTGGGGTGGACTTTCGACTGTTATGCCTGATTCAGTATCAAGTTCCTTTGAAGTTGTGGAAGATGGTGGATTTACCATTGATGCCGCAGAGTATGGCAATGTGGGGAGATTTGTTAACCATAGTTGTACTCCTAATCTTTATGCTCAAAATGTCCTTTATGATCACGAGGATAGGAGAATGCCTCACATAATGCTCTTTGCTGCTGAGAACATTCCTCCCTTGCAAGAGCTGACTTATCATTACAATTACGTGATAGATCAAGTTTATGATTCGTCTGGCAACATTAAGAAGAAGAGTTGCTACTGTGGTTCTTCAGAATGCACTGGTCGGCTGTATTGAGTCATGCTTACAGAAGTATTGATTTTCAGGAAAAAAGGTACTTTCTTGGTTTCTCATTTTAACTTCCTTTCTCTCCTAGCATCTTTCTGGGTCTAATAGAAGTTCGAAGATGAGGACGTTACTGAAATATATGTCTGTTTATGTGTATACAACGTCTATTGAATTGCATAATGCAGTATGTTTAATGCATGGTTTAAAAATTCGGACCTAATTTCATCTTCAAGATTAGTTCTCAACCCTAACCCTAATTTATTTTTTCATTCTGTTTAGTTTATTTTTTCTTGATGTTTTTTTTCCCTGATCTTTTTCTTTTTCAACCACCTCGGGCCTGTCCGCATCGCCTCAATCAGGGATGGCCTTGCACCGCTCACTGAGTTTTCGAACCTTGGTTTAATGAATGCATTTATATTTGACACCACTACTCTCATGTAAGCTCAAACCAATAAATACATGAAAATATACAAAATATCGCATAACTTCTGCAAGTTGATGGTCCTTCACTGGAATGGGATTTCTTACAGCTGCAGTCTGGAGATTTTTTGCACAGTGCTAGGAGTTCTTGTTGATGTATTTTTTTCTTCCTATATTTTGTTAAAGGTCGTTTCTTTAATGTATGCAGGCATCGACGCATTGTGATGCTTTAAGGATGATCTCGGCATTGCACCTCTACTCTGAATTCCATATCTGACAAGTCAAATGCAGATAGCTGTATGTAGTTGTTCGCGGAGAAGAGTTCGAATATTTATGATGTCACTTATTTTCCCTTCAGTATATCAAAAGTCATCGATTAGGATTTCATTTTAGTCTAGTCTTCACCTGGTTGAAGGCCAAGCTCTTTTCAAACTCTAGGACATGTTTGGGTACGACTATTGTGAGCTGAAGTTGAAATTAGTGCGTCCCTCGTTGAGGTGAGGTGAGGTGACGATGTACTATTTTATGATGAATCAACAAAAATGACCTAACTTTAAAGTTTCTTTATTTTCTATTCAAAATGGAGTGGTTGACTTGTCGCCAGAAATTTTGAGGTTGTGTTATTTATTAAAATTAGCCAAAATTTTGGGCTATTGATTTTGAACTTTTGGTTTTTGACACGTTTGGTGTCGACGTGAGATGAATATACATACTATCTGTAGTTTGTTTCATAATCATGTGAGTGGACGTTGGTAGAAAGGGAAAAAACAAGGGATAATAACATTTTCGGTCCGCTGTTTTTATATTTAAGTTATAAAAGAATTTTTTATTTTTTTTATTATTAAGTCCTATAAGTGAATAAATTTTTTCTTTTAAATCATAATCCATTAACTCTAACGGATCTGCTGACGTGACATGACAAAATGACACATCAGCACAAGCACTAAATTAGTCATCTGCCACACGAGTTTGGGATAACAACAAAATGACTCCTCTAGATCAACTAAAGGAAGATCTTTGTTTATTTTCTCCATAAAAAACTTCTTTGTGTTTATCATATTGTTTGTATGTATTATCTGTCTGGATATCACTATTTTCATCCGTCGTGCTCCCAAACACTGACCTAGAAGATGATCTTTAGGTTTGCCATGACACAAATTTAACTGTTTAAGCGAAAGTCGTCTCAAGACTTCTCCCTTAGACATCCAACCCGTAATAGCAACGACTCAATTACAAGAGCTCCGCTCTACCAACTGAGCTATTATCCTTTGTTGGAAATATTTTAATACTGGAGAAGCGCAGACTCACTCATATAAACCCCTATGATGTGGTAAATGGAGGATATTAGGGGAAGCAGTGAGTGGAGATTCCTCTGCAGAGAGCGGGAGGAGGGAAGACCTTTGCCTAGTTCTTGCAAGCAAAATCAGTGTTTTGTTGTACGTTCTAAGTGGACAGGCATTCCCATTGGGCGATGAGTCATTTTGCTGGCAAGCATTGATGACTGATTTAATGTTTGTGTTGAAGTATCGTTTCATTATGTCACACCAATATGTCTGTTATAGTTAATAGATTATGATTTAAAAGGAAAAACGTATTCATTTATAAGGCTTAATTATAAACAAAATTTTCTTAACATAAGTGTAAAAACAACACAACTTTTAGGACTTCAGAAATTGTTATCTCAAACCCGCATTAGGGGTGAGCAAAACCAGTTCCGGTTCCGCATGGAACCGGAACCTACTCGAAAAAATTTGGTTCCGTACTAAGTGGAACCAGAACCTACCCAATTAAATAGGGTACCCTATTATTCGGGTCTAATATGGTTCCGGTCCGGTTCCGATCCGATTTCGAATTTCCATATTTTAAAATATTTTAATGAAAACTACATTCCAATACGAGTCCGTAGGTAAAAACGGGGACCAAATCGGAGTGCGGAAGCTCAAGAACGAAGAAAATGAAGTTTTAGACTTTTAATGCTTGTCAGCCTCATTACCCTTTCTGTTTTCTTTTACAATTAGGCAAGTTATCAGTGCATTGAGTTGCCTAGTTGTGAAACCTTGGGTATGCTATGTTTAAAGTTTAATCAAAGTAAATTAAAAAATCAATGGACAATCAATGGGAAGAATGATACCGTTTCATTTAATCTCTCTACATCATCCGTTAGCTCCTCCATCAGTTTGTAGAGTCCTGCAAGCAACAACATAAAAATGATCAAAATGGATCAAATGGATGATATATTACAACAAAAAATTTGTGCCACTAACCTTCAAATTCATTTCTAAGTTCTGCATTTTGAGATTTTTGCAAAGCAAGTTTCAATGACAATTGATGCGTCTGCAGACCAACATTCAGAAACAGCAGTAAAAGAAACAGCAGCTATATTTTCCTCCAGTTCCTTCACTTTTTTGTCATTCTCCTCAACCAAATTCTAGTATTGTGGAATCAAATAGACCATTAACATGATGAGCAAATGCCAAATAGCAGACAAAAGCAAGCACAATGATGTTCAAATTTTTTGAATGCAGCTACCACTCAAATAGTAGTGAAACCGGTTTTATATTCGATTCCAAAAATCGGTTCCATGGTCCGGTTCCGGTTTCGATCATTTTGGAATCGGAACCTACCCAGATAAAACCAGTTTCTTCATTTTTGGAACCGGAACCTACCCGATTACAACCGGTTCCGATTCCAAACCCGGAAAACCGGTCCGGTTCCCCGGAACTGTTGCTCACCCCTAACCCGCATGACAGCTGACTAATTTAGTGTTTATGCCGACGTGTCATTCCGTCATGTCACGTCAATAGATCCTTTAGAATTAACAGATTAGAACTTAAAAGAAAAAACATATTTACTTATAGGATTTAATAATAAAAAATATTTCTTTTAAGACTTAAAAGTAAAAACCACCTAACTTTTTAAGACTAAAAAGGTTATTATCCCAAAACACAAATAATTTTTATTCTTACTACTAAATGGGGTAAGTGAGTAGTTGTTATCTTTTTACTAAATTGCCTTTAAAACAAATTTTTGTGCGGGAAAAACAAAAACAAAAACAAAAACAAAAACAATCGCTGGGCATTGCAGATTCTATTACCAAGTGCTATCGTTTTGTCTTTCTAACTTCCATTGATGTAATAATGCATTGACATTGGCGTAGTCTTAGTCTCATTCAGACCACCGCTTTGCTTTTTCAGATTCTTTTCTTTGAATATTGTCGATTCAATCTACCTAATAAGTAGTTATAGTGAATAATACGTCAGTGAATCTACAAAATAATATCTGATTTGTATGAACTTTTGCAGGAACTGTTTCACACTTATATAATGTTAATGTTAGAAGTCTCTAAACAAGCATGAACTATGCATTAAACTCTTTAATTATGAAGAAAGGAACAAAAATGGACTCCGTGAGTTAATCATCACCAAAGCAAGTAATCTAATCAATATCTAGCGTACGTTTTAAAAACAATTATAAAGACATTTCAAATTCTTTTTCACTTTGGGCTCCATTTGGTATTTTTTTTTGCAAATATAGATTCTTCAAATAAAGTTTTTACAAGTATAGTTTTTGATACAAATTTTTTAGATATTTGATTGTCGATGATAGATTTTATTAAAAATTATAAAATTATTATAATGGATAAGTTTTTTAAAATTGTATTACAAAAGAAATAAAATAATGATGTGAAAAATAACCTTTCCTACCTCTATCTAAAATTCTAAATTTTGAACTTTTATTAGTAAAGATAAAATAACTTTTTATTTTTCAATAATCATGTTTCAAAAACAACCGAATACTAACAAAAGTTTTGCAAAAAGATTTTGAGATTAAACAATCTATTTTATCTTTAATAAAAGTCATACTAAAGAGACATTTTAAACACTTACAAAAATTTCGACTCTAATCTTTAATTAAACATTCAGATCTTAATCCAAAGTATTATTTAAGTAATTTATCTATATACAAAAACATAAATACATAACTAAACCAAAGATACTATAAATTCTAATAATTAATTAATTAATTGAGGTAAGTCCCATAATGTAGACGGGGCTCTTAGGCTTGGACTTGGAGAATGAAGCCGGATTGAGGCATTCGGGTCGGAGCTTCAGGCAGGAGAAGTCGGAGGAGATGCTTCCGTTTGCGAACGGATAGATAAATGTTGTAAATTCTCTAAATATATAGTATGGATGAAGGATGGTCATGTCCCTTAAATAGTGTCTATGGGAAAGACACAAACATGTAGGGACATGTCCTTTAAAATTGGAAGAACACACCTCTAGGCTCAAAAAGGTATAAGGAAGTGGTATAACCCTTAGGAGGGTTACGATCCAAACCAAATGATGCCGTCAAAGGCACCCTTACATGCCTATATATAAGAGTCTTATGTTCATTCTTTGGACATCCAGAAAATCATATAAGTTTTTCATTGTCTAAGAGAGTCATTTTTTAGTGTCAAAAGAGAGTTTCCACCATTTTTCTTTGTTCAAGAACTTGTGAAAGGAGTGCCCCTCTACAAGAAGTATCCAAGTAATACTGGGAGAACGTTAGCTACAAAACCATCTGTAGAGCACCGATGCGGAGCTAATAAGTTCTTAAGGACAGAGGCAACTCGACTTAGATTTCAGGTTTTTTTAGGTTTGTCTTATTTTTTATTAGTTTTATGGTTTATGTCCAATTTGACATGTTAGTGTACAATTAAATTGTTGTGTTCTGTTTTTTTGGAATGATTATAATTGAATGTAACATGTTAATTTTCGTTTAATGACACATATTTACCAATAATAAAGCTGGTGGATAGATTTCGGTTGCAGTTTACAGTTTAAGGAGAGGTGCGTGGTGGTGTTGCTAACATGCGCTTGTGGAGCGCGAAGCTCGATGTTTATGCGGTGGCGACTGCCATTTGGTAGAGGAGCTGATAACAGATTTGGATCGGACTTGAAGATTTGGGCCTAACCCAATCCAAATTAACCAGCCCAGGTCTAGTTAAATACGACGTCGTATAGAGGCTCTAAAAAACAAAGTCCACACGTTTGTATATTGTTGGCATGTTTAATATATAGGAGTGGTCACTCTTTCTTGCAAACCCTCAATTATTTGTTTTATTTTTTAATTTTCACTTTCACAGTAAAAATAATAATTTAAGTTTATCTGTTAACGTTGGGATAATAATTTCATGATACCTATAAGTTATGTGATTTAAACATTATCAGTAAGTTTTGTGTTGTTCACACTCAAGTCCTAAAAAAATGTTATTTTTACAATTCAATCATAGTCCGTTAAATCACGTCAACAACTTTCGTTAGAGTTCACGAATTAAGATTAACATAATGATACTTATTTAGTTATATGATTAAATTATAAATAAAATTTCTTTGACAAGAGAAGTATAAAAAAACACATAATCAATAGGATTTCTAAACTCATTATCCAATTAAAGTTTTATCATTAATTTTTTTTTTTGGTAAAGGGATATTTTTATTTTTACCATGTAAATTAAAGGTCAATAGATAAAAATAATAATAATAATAAAAAAAAAATAACGCCAAAAGAGGTTTATGACTATGAGAATTTATACTTTATTTAACAGTATAATTCCCCATAACTGAGAGGAGATATGTCAAAATAACCATAATATTATTATTTATTACCTTCACAGTGAAGTACAAAATCCTGACGTGAGTCGTGAGGCTGTAGATATCTCAAAACAAAACACAACAATGTTCTGAAGCTCCCTCACCATCAAAACTTAACCATGTCTATATCCTTAGCTTTACCATCTCACTCTTCTCCCCCAACTGCATCGTCTCTGCTTTCAAGAACCCATTTTTCCTTTATCCGCAAGCCCACTCTCTTTTTCAGCGCCAAAAGAGAACATTTTTTCACTTTAAAAGCTTCAGCAGCTGATAATGGAGCTGGAGTGTCAGCTCCAGCTGCTACTGTTGAGGAAACAAAGGTTCAGGAGGCTTCAGAGGGTCCTGCAGAGGTCAATGGGGCGGTGGAAGCCCAAGAAGTGAAGGCTGTGAGCAAATTTGAGGAACCCAGATGGGTTAATGGGACTTGGGATTTGAAGCAGTTTCAGAAAAATGGACAGACTGATTGGGATGATGTAATAGATGCTGGTGAGATTTCTAGCCTCTTGTTATTTTGTTGATGGTTTGTTTAGTTTATGTGGTTAAGTTCATTATCCCTTCTGAAGAAAAGGGTAGTTTTTGTTATAATTTGTTTGATTCTGGCAGTAATATGTTTGGTTGTTAAGGATATGCGGGAGAGCGTTTAGAAAGGGATTCAATTGATATGAATCTTGGATATTTTGGCAATTTAAGTTCTCGCAAAACAAAATTTGAACTCCATTATTCTTATTCTGTGTATTGGATCATTTGTCATTTGAAAGATGCTATACTCTATGGTATTATCTTCCCTTGGCCTCTGTTTTCTCGGTGAGCTCAGCTGACAGGGTTTTCTTTTCGGAGGGAGTGACTTGTTGCAAAATTTATTTCTTCAGAAAATTCCTTCGACATATTGTTCTGTTTGATTGTATGTGGTAAAGGAGTTAAAGATACAGTATTTCGGTACCAAACTAACAAAAAGAGCAAGCACGAATTTGTGAAATTGAGCATGTGAGCAGGCACAATTGATTAACATGTTAGGTTTGGTAATTTTTGGATTTGGAATTGATAGGATATTTTTTTTAAGGCTAATCTTAGGCGTGGATGCTTGTAGTTATCACAGCTTTATATGATGACGGTGCAATTAACTAGAGTATGTCAGGCAAACATACTTTCTCACAACTCTGCCACTTAGGATGAACTTAGATAAATAAAAGATTTGTGTCTTTTGTCCTTTTTAAAATCCTTCTTGAAATGCACATCTTGGCCCCTCTTGCCTCTTTACAAGTCCAAGCGCTTAAATTTGTGATTTATAATGGTAGTTTATCCAGGTCGCCAAGGAGACCCTTCAAATCAATCTTGCTTGAATATCCTATACTATATAATATAAGTGCTTGGAGCCACAATTTTACAAGATTTTTAGTTAAAGTTCATGGCATCATAATTACATGTCTCATATCATTTATGTAAATCAGTCATGAATCGGGGAACTTTCTCGTCCACAGAAACATTCTCAAGACTTTTGAGAGAAATCAATTGATAATGAAAAAGTTTCTTAACTCTGGGTGCATATGCTAGATGTCCATTATCTGTCTACTGTCCATTGCTTTATTATATCTGGACTATTGTAGGCATGTTTTTATTCATATGTTGATTAATTCATTTTATTTTCTTTTGTGGGAAGTGAGGTTTGGTTGAGGTGCAGAGGGGACTAATGTCATGCTTAATTCTTATAGTTCAGATGTTTCTTGGTTTCTAATGGTCCTCCTTGGATAATTCATTTCAGAGGCTAGGAGAAGAAAGTGGCTAGAGAATAACCCAGAATCATCCAGTAATGATGATCCTGTAGTTTTCGACACCTCAATTATACCTTGGTGGGCATGGGTGAAGAGATACCATCTACCTGAAGCCGAATTGCTCAATGGTTTGTTTAGGTCCTTTTCATTTTTTGAGGTTAGATTGTAATGCATGTATGCTGTCTCATGCTAATCTGATTGTTGTTTTATGAGCTTGGCACAGGGCGTGCAGCGATGATAGGTTTCTTTATGGCCTATCTGGTTGATAGCTTGACTGGGGTAGGTCTTGTTGACCAAATGAGCAACTTCTTCTGCAAGACTCTATTATTTGTTGCAGTTGTCGGAGTACTTCTAATTAGAAAGAATGAGGATATTGATACCCTGAAAAAGCTTCTGGAAGAGACAACATTTTATGATAAACAATGGCAAGCAACCTGGAAGGACGAGACCACGACTGCTGCCAAAAAGGAGTAGTCAGATTGCAGTTTGCAAATGTATGTTTTCTTGATCAGCTGTAGTTTATCTAATTAGTGGGTGTTAATGTTATGAATTTCTATTTCTCAAGCTTTTCACGTTGTTAACTTGTATTGAATTTTGTAAACATATTATTTCTTTAATGAATTAATATAT
The DNA here is from genome assembly GCA_019454045.1 of Zanthoxylum bungeanum. Taxonomy (NCBI): domain Eukaryota; kingdom Viridiplantae; phylum Streptophyta; class Magnoliopsida; order Sapindales; family Rutaceae; genus Zanthoxylum; species Zanthoxylum bungeanum. The sequence goes on along the minus strand of SKCR01003928.1, from coordinate 16,669 downwards.
GTCTTGAGATGAAAGATATACTCGTACTTTAGAAGAGATCCCTGCGATTGCTGTCACCCAAACCAGTGCTATATAGAACTTCTGGAGACGTCTGAGATTAATCTCTCACATCTCTTGAGGAGTATGGTGAATTGCTTACAAGTGATCAACTCCCTGATGCGTTTTGAGTCCTTGGTGGGGACAATTCATGCTAGTGGGACAAGTTGTTACAACAGGTGGTGATTATTTCTGCTTTAATCCTACCAAAACTCGAAGAGCTTGAAACATGTTTCTGACTTTAAAATGAAGTGCAATTTCACTTCAAACAGATATCTAAAGGATAAAGGATGGCTCAGTACATGAGATTTCTCGAACTGTGGGTTTTGGAGAGGTTCAATATATACGTAATTTTACCCTTGATTTTTTATGCAAAGAGACTCGAACCGGTGATTTGCATATTACAGTAGAATACTTTTATCGTTACACCAAGGCTCAAACAAAGAGCTCTGAAATATAAATGTAAAAGAAGACTAATAGTTTCAAGTTTCAACCCATCCTTTACTAGCAGCACGACGGAGAGGAGTAATTCCTTCGTTAGCCTTGAGACTGCAAAGCTCACTACTGACCTTTAAAAGCTCTATGAATTGCTAAGCTCACTGTATAATTCTTTGCAGAGAAAAATAAGTAATCTGTTAGTTTATTTCTTCATGATTTCGATTTAGTTCATCTCTGTTTTTTTCCTTCAATTGCCTTCTTTGAGCTTAAAACAGCAGTATATGCTTCACTTTACTAAGGAAAATGAAGAGTAAAACAACAACTAGACACTACAAGTTTCTGCTTCTGTCTTATAACTTGCTGAGTACTGCTGGATGGATGCCTTTGGAGGTGAGAAAATATCCAATGAAAGAGTTGCCACACTATTCCCACCCCCTCAACAGAGTAGCTTGTGCAACCCGGTTCACCCCGAGAGAGAAGGCACCCATTCGCAAGTTGCAGTTATGAGTTTTGCACATTGCCTTAATGTCTTGAAAATCACTCATCATGTACCTCTTAAACTCGCGATTAACCTTCTCTTCTTCCCACATGAATCTGTTAGGACCCAAGAGGCAAAATAGGAAATATGAAAGGGTAGATGAGTCATTTTAATTATTTAGGGTTTAGATATAAATTAGGCTGTTTTGTTTCATTTGGGGATATGCTATTATTGTTGTTGAATTTGGGAATTGGAGGGGAAAACCCTAAGGAGGTTGCCAACACTTTAATGTTGAGCACGGGCTGGTGAATCAATTCACCTTCAACTATTTTTCTTGTTATTTTAGTTGTTCATTTCATGAATTAAAGTACAATTTCTCTTTTGTTTTTGGTGTAATTTGTTGTGTGTTTGCTTTGAGAATTTGAGGTTCCATCAATTGGTATCAGAGCATTACGCTCCTTGGCCTGTATCGTGGGATCGCAGATCTGAGAAGAAGAAGATTATTGTGTGATTGCAGATCAGAGGAGGAGAAGCTGTTGAAAAAAAAAAAAAACCCTAACCCTAATTGCCGCCACCCCCACCACCACCCCAGCCGCCATCGCCGTCAGCCGAGACCACCAACAATCTCAGACGACGCCGGCGAACACATCCCTACCGCCGGCGACTCCAAATCGAACCAAAACAACCGCGACAGCCACCGCAATAACAAATCGCCGCCGCCACTAAGCCTCAGCTGCCATCAATCAAGCCCACCAGGAGACTCCCCTCACGCCGGCGACCAAAACTAGACCACCCTCGAAGCCAAAGATTGTCGGAAAACGTCAGAACTAGCCAAATATTGCCGCTGCCTTCTTCTCGTCGATCTGCCGCATACGACGAGCTTTTGACGTCGCCGCCACCACCAACGTGCTCAGCACGTTCTACTCTATCAGATCCGACCACCCCTTTGCATTTCCGACCACCGGCAGGTTATTTACAATTTGACCCCTGAAGTTTTTGTAATTTGCAAGTTAGCCCAGACAGTTTCAATTTCTTCTATTTAGTCCCTGGTATTGTTTTCTGCTTCATTTCAACTTTTAGCCTACTGTTTTGTTGAAAAAAAAAATATATGAGGAGTGTTGGGAGTTCGCACGAATTGAGTTGCATACGGCAAGATGGTTCTCTTTGTGACTATATTTATATGTTTGATTGTGTGGTGGGATCAATGTCTTACATATCCGAGTACCATTTACCGGGCATTTTCATTAATGGATTGCGGTATGAGTTGCAATCTGAGGTTCGAGATGGCTTAAAGAATTTGAGGGTGATTGATCTTGATGGGGTCAAAAAAATTGCCTTAAAGACGGAAGATAAACTAGCAGAATTGGTCAGATTGGCGGAATTCAGAAAACAAAGATTGATAAGTTTACGCAAGACCGGAAGATCCCGAGCAGGTAATGGTTTCGCGTACTAATCAAATGTTAGAGGATTGGATAGAGTTGAGGAAGATCCTTGGAAAAAGTTTGACTCAATGTTGGAGAATATACAGAAGATGATAAAAGGATCAAATACCAATTCTGAGATTCACACTGATGCCACCACCTCACTTCAAGAGGCAAGTACTGGCCTGACACCGCTTGTGAAGAGCAATGGGAAAAAATCTGAGAACCTTCCAAACGACCGACCGAGAAAATTCAAGCAACTTTCTGTGGTTGATTTTCAGTTTCGGAGCGATAAAGGCCTTTGTTTTCGACGTGATGAGAGATTTCATCTGAAGCATGTATGTCAAACTAAGACGGTTGAATATGTTGAGGTCAGGGATCCTGTCTTCATGGATGAGAGTGAAGCAAGTAATAAAGCCGAATGTAATAAGATGAAAAGTGAAGAACTCGATGTAGTGGAGTCTGTAGACGTTGAGGATGAGGATTGTGCTCCTAAGACGATTGAATTTTTAAAGAAACAAGAGCATGCTAAGGAGGAGGAACCATTGCGACTTGTGGAATTAGTGGAGAAGGATAATGAACTGGAACCAGAACCGTTTGTTATTCCTCAAGCGAAGAAATTGGAGGTGCCATTTGCGCATTTTTTAGGTTTTGTTGGTGGATCCGTTGTCTTCGGACCGGTTTTGCAAGGGATTATTCTGCACTCTTATCAATCAGCTGAAATTGTTGGTTATCGGGAGGAAGCGTGGGACTTCATCAGGACAATGCCGTTCAAGCCTGGGATATCCTTTGAGGCGATCGTCTTATCCGCACTCCCACGTTGAGGACAACGTGTTTTTCAAAGGGGGGGAGTATTGTTAGGACCCAAGAGGCAAAATAGGAAATAGGAAAGGGTAGATGAGTCATTTTAGTTATTTAGGGTTTAGATATAAATTAGGTTGTTTTGTTTCATTTAGGGATATGCTATTATTGTTGTTGAATTTGGGAATTGGAGGGGAAAACCCTAAGGAGGTTGCCAACACTTTAATGTTGAGCACGGGCGGGTGAATCCATTCACCTTCAACTATCTTTCTTGTTATTTCAGTTGTTCATTTCATGAATTAAAGTACAATTTCTCTTCTGTTTTTGGTGTAATTTGTTGTGTATTTGCTTTGAGAATTTGGGGTTCCATCAGAATCCTTGAATGTTCTGCGGCACATGAATACACACGAGTGTTGTGTTATTGTACACACCGGACTAGAACATAAAATTACATTAAATGTTAGAACACACAAAAGAGATGTACAATTGAATGCCTAACTCGAAAAATGATACAAGCATGTTAGCTGAAATATAAAAAGAGGGTCATATAACGACTCCTTTCTTGGACAAAATCTGCAGAGAAAAAGGATTCTGTGGACTAAGGTTTTGTGTTCTGCAAGAGTACATACTGATAAAACTAGCAGAAGCCGGCTACTGCATTATTACCTCATCAGCTTCAGGGTCAGTGGGGGTGATTAGCTGCTTCTATTACAAACTTTGCTTTCACATCAGCAGCATTTTCCAGCATGTATCTTTTTACACAATACGTTAACAATAAACCCAACTGCAGGACTAATTATAAGGAAAGAAGTCAAAATGGTTATGGAGTTATTAGTCACAATACTTGTTGAGGACTCCGCCTAATGAGCATGGCACGAGAACATCACATTCATGGACAAGCAAGTCGTTTATATCTATCGAATCTCCACCCTGAAAATCCTTCAGGCTTTCATTTCTCTCCTTGTGCTTTAGCAGAGCTGGAATATCAATACCATTTGAATTTCTAATTGCACCTGTGATGTCACTGACCGCAACAACCTTTCCACCTTTCTCATGAAAAAACTTTGCTGCCCAGGAGCCCACATTTCCAAAACCCTAAGCAACAACATTTCATGTTTTTGGAACAAAATGTCATGTAAAAAGCAGAGATTGAATATTTCTTTTTTGAAATGGAGAAAGTTTCAAATATATGGATTTACCTGAATAGCAAACTTCATACAGGAAATTGATTTTCCATGTTCGGCCAGTAGAGCCTCTGTAGCAAAGAAAACTCCAAGTCTAGTTGCAGCTTCCCTTCCAAGTGATCCCCCAAGATCCTACAATTCCATATCAATCTATGAAACATTGTATCCATTAAATTCCTTCTAACTAGCGTACATCAATCACATTTTTGTTCCTCTATTTCTCTCTTGGGTACTTACAATTGGCTTTCCAGTAACAACTGCCAGTGAGTGCCCATGAAATTTTGAGTATTCATCCAGGATCCATGCCATAGTCTGTCCCATTGAAAAGCATATAAATGCATCAAAATCTCAACATCAAGCCGTCAACAGAAAATGGCTGTAAGCAAGTTCAATTAACAATAACAGGATACTTGTGAATTAGTTCCCATGTCAGGGGCAGGAACATCCCTGTAAATTCCAATTAGATCATGGATCTTTTGAGTGAAAACACGAGTTAGACGTTCTAACTCGCTCAGACTCAACTCCCTCGGATAGCACCACAAGACGACAGAAAATGAAATTATTTAGTAAATCTCAAGTATGCAAAAATTATTCCAACGGTGCTTTCATATGGCGTCTTTAACTACAGTCCAAGTAATAGTTCTCTTTTTCTTAATAAAATTATCATCTTATTATATAAATGTAAAGTTATCATATGAACAAGCCTTTAATGCTGGGGAATCCTAAACTGTTTACTGTTTCAATCAGAGAAAATATTACTTCTATAGCAATGAAATTAATCAACAAGGTCAACAATGTGTACTCTGCAGATTTTTTTAAAGTAAAATGACTAGAAGATTGACAAAATAGCACTATTTCTTGATTCTTCCCGCATTACTTGACCAATCATGATAACTGAAACTAATTAACTTATAAAATATTATTCAATTGATGGAATCACATCCTCAATAATCAGAAGCTCGAACAAAACGAGCCCCATTGCAAACTTAAGAATCAGAAATTCAAAACAAACATGCCAAAATATTATACTAAAAAGAGAAGTGCAAAAGAACCAAAGTTCAGAAACCCAAATCATCAGGCAGCTGGCTAGCTCGAGCAATAGAAGCGAAAGAGCGCCACTTTGCGACCCATGATATATAATCCCAAAAAATCATTCAATTTATAATGAGTCCAAACTGTCGAAGACAGGAACCATATATACTTATAATCTAAAAAAGAGGTTCATAAATATTAAAGAACTTGCAGTTTACATTTGCCCAGTCATGAAAGAGCGGGTCTTTTAACATTTCAGTCTTATAAGACTGATCTGGATTACACAAAACAATACATGGGATGCCTCCTAAACATTTAGATTTTTTTCTATATTTTTCATTAATTATGAAATCTTTTTGTGCACCCAGTAATTATTTTTTACATGGTAAAAACTGAAATTGAATATCATCTATTATATTATACAAGGCTTTATTATCATAATTACTAAAGTCTACAGCCCCTTGGAAATAATTATGGCGTCCCAGGTGGCGTGCCCACATTGTTTTGCCCGTCTTGCTGGGTCCCTCTACTAACCTTTCTGGTCAATCTTCTTAATTGCCTTATCAAATTCTCTTGCTTCTCGAACTCTAGAACAAACCTCTCCGGTACTAAATGACGCGTTCGCTCCCACTCTCTAATTTGCAACGTCAAAAACCGATCTACACACATTTGAATTAACTGCCCGTAAGTCTCGGGATATTCTTCTAAGCAGTATACCATTGTATGCCAAACCTATCAAAAGATATGATAAATAAAAAGAAGACAACAGATAAAGATACCGTTTACTACTTTCGTATGTGATATCTAGAAATTCAAAAAACATATCGATATGACAACCCCAAATCACATCCCATCAGTCACTTTATATAGCAAAATAATTACTTGCTCAGCAAGGAGTGCAGACAGGCTGGCCTAGGGAATATTTCACTTTATTGAAACATTCAAAATATAATTTTCCCTCCAAAAAACGTACCACCACTACATCGCGCCACGTGTCCACTAATAATGTTTATTAGAAAGGCCTAAAATACCCTCGTCAAAAGGCTCCCTCACTTTGTTCGGTCGCGGGGTAAAAAAGTAATATTATAGCTTTTTTTGCCCATATTTAAGAAAACCATTTCCTCATATTTCCTCACTCGAAATACGCTATTTCCTCACATTTCCTCACTCAACAGTAATCCATTTTAGCCTAAAATTGGCCTTGTCCTCAATTCCTCAAAAAAAGTCTATCAGTAGTATTAAAATACTACAGTTGAGGAAATCTCAAAAAATACTGTTAAGATGCCTAGACATCCACAACGATTTCGCCTGCAAGGCAAATCACTCTTCCTCACATATCCACAATGCTCTCTCTGCATCCCCTTCGTTCTTGATTATTTGTGGAATTTATTCCATAAATTCTCACCCTCATATATTCGCGTAGCGCAGGAACATCATCAGGATGGAGAACCTCACCTCCACGTCCTACTGCAAACCCAAAAATGTTTCGACATTAGAAGTCCTGCATATTGCGATATCAAAGACCCCAACGACAATACTAGATCTGATCTTACATGCGGGGAGTATCACCCCAATATGAAAATCCCAAGATCAGATGCTGCTGTCCATGATTACATTGCCAAAGAAGGACTGTACGAAGAGAAAAGAACATTAAAGGCTAATAGGAAATCACCTGTCAAGAAACGCAATATGATCGGGCAAAAATACTACAAGAATCCACATCCAAAGACGAATTTCTCGTCAGAGTCGAAAATGAACAACCATACATATGGGCCACCCAACTACGAAATCTTGAATATGCAGCGGAATCAAAATGGCCCTCCCCCATTAGCCATTTCACACCAAAATGACCCAATTCCTAAGAGTTCCTGACGAACTACACCAGTGGGCCATGGAAAATGTCCTCATTGTCCGTAAACAATTCATAGCACAATATGACATGACAACTAGGCTAGAATTTCAATTAGAAGATAATAATTTATTTGAATTAATGCATGACCTCTATTATGAACATCTACTTCATGAAAGCATCCATGACACCATTGATTTGCCAGGAAGAAAATCAACGACCGGAGCGTCCACTAGCGCTAATATTGGAGGGACCCAGCAAGACGGGCAAAACAATATGGGCACGCCACCTGGGACGCCATAATTATTTCCAAGGGGCTGTAGACTTTAGTAATTATGATAATAAAGCCTTGTATAATATAATAGATGATATTCAATTTCAGTTTTTACCATGTAAAAAACAATTACTGGGTGCACAAAAAGATTTCATAGTTAATGAAAAATATAGAAAAAAATCTAAATGTTTAGGAGGCATCCCATGTATTGTTTTGTGTAATCCAGATCAGTCTTATAAGACTGAAATGTTAAAAGACCCGCTCTTTCATGACTGGGCAAATGTAAACTGCAAGTTCTTTAATATTTATGAACCTCTTTTTTAGATTATAAGTATATATGGTTCCTGTCTTCGACAGTTTGGACTCATTATAAATTGAATGATTTTTTGGGGTTATATATCATGGGTCGCAAAGTGGCGCTCTCTAGTTCGCTTCTATTGCTCGGTGGTGTTTTATTGTCAATATTAAATATTAATAACACTCTAGTAAATACTAAAAAATTATAATTCATAACTTATTCACTTGCTTACAACATTACCCTTGTCGTCCACTACAACATCTTTATTTTCTTGAACATTTCTCACACTCATTATCACATTTCTTAATACATCTGACAACTCATGTGGCTCTAGTACAACAGACCCTCTCCTTTCAATTTCATCTCTTCTAACACCAACCTCTGACACTGATGGCCCCGGATCAATTTCACCTCGTGACTTGAATAATTCATGATCAGATACACTTAAATGACCTCTTCGTTCTTCTATAACTGAAGCGCTTTCTTCGAATCCACCTAATAATGTATCCCTTCGACGTTCAGGATTCACTAACGATAAAGACCTCGTGATTATAGGAACAATTTTACTAGGAGCACAATGCCATACATCGACGTTTTCAGTCGTGTATTTCTTAGATAAGACTTGTATTACGAGGGGTCTCATGGCACTATCTTCAGGCATTTCACTAGTTGAATACTTTAAATATCCTTTCATTTTACAATAAGTCACCCCCCGTTTTATGTTCGAATCCTCCAAACGATACTTCACAACCCAAGGTGCGTGTTTATCATTTACAGAACAATACCCATTACCGTAATAAATTAACTCACACTGACAGTCAACTGGGAAAATGAAATACGCTTGCAGGGAATCATTCCCATCCAAACGACGATCGTAAATATTTACCATAACCATCCCACAGGCATTAGGAGCACACAACAGTGAATACTTTATCATAATCTTATCAACTTTAATACTCTTGTTACCATATCTCAATTTCAATTGCGCGAATAAATTAGGTAATGCAAGTTCTATAGAACTGTAATCACTCGAGTAAACCCCCTCAACAACACAAGTTTTTATATCGTCTACGTCCATTAACCTAAACAATAAAAAAAATATCATTCCATTGTAGAATGTGAAAGAAATGACACTGCTAAACTGTCCCACAATATAATAAATAACATTGTCATTAAACTGTTTTAAAGTACATCTGACTTCTCAAAGTATATTTATACGCTTTTACCACTAACAGTGGCTGTAATTAAATATATGGCACCCTTTTGAATACTACCAACATTCCTAAACAACGTATCTTTGTAATCGGTCCACACACTAACTGGTATAAAATGATCAATTGTTTCTAACCCATGTCTAACTTGTTCATTATCAATAGCACCACTTAACCTAAACTTCAACTTTTTCAAAATCCTAAAACGATCCCATTGTTCAGGATCAACAATCCAAGTCTCTGGATTACCTTCACCAACACCAATAAATATCTTGTCTGGATGGGGTACGGTGTCCACAGGTGCATTATCACTAACAATAAAAAATAACACATGATGCACAATATGGTCCTCCTTAGCATCAGATATGACTTAAACATGAAAGTGACAACCACCAAACCGAACAAAAGCCATTTCCCACTATATGGGTCGCTACATGAATCTTTTGACATCATTGTACTATATCTAGAATCACTGTCTCGTTAAGTTCAATAAGAAATAAAAGGAACACAAAATAAAATCAACAGTTTACATATCACCTCACCTCAGGGTGGTAGCGGATTCCACCTTTCATAAGGCCACGGGCGTTGTCATGTTGGATTCTAAATCCAACAAAGGAAGCAAGTGAGCCATCATCTTTTGGAATTGTGCATTCAACCTGCAGCAGCAAGATCAATAACCAATTAATTCTAAATATTAAAAAAATTAAATAAAATGTTGATATCAATTACTTTAATTTCTCTGAAAGGGATTAAAAAGCTTCTCTCAAGCTTAGAATCCAACCCAAGAATTCTAGCTGCATGCCTAAAGTTGATGTTGGTGGCTGCAAGAGCATTCATGGCTGCCTAAACTAAAACCACTGCAACACTAAATTAAAAACAAAAACTGAAATGAAAGTGAAACAAGAAAATAATAATAAAGCAAAATAAGATTGAAGCCAAAAGGTGCATTAACAAATGGAGGGCTATGTATGGTAAATGTGGCTGTGTGGGTTTTGTTTCAGTTTTAGTATAGTAATTTTATTTATTTATTTATTTCTGAATCCATTAAATATTCATGGAAAGTTGACAAGTGGATTTGAGTATCTAATAGCTTTGTTACATGTCAATCCCATGCTCAATCATTTTAATGTAATTAATTTCCGTTACTTATGTAGCACTAATCATCAGTTTCTTCGGAAAATGTTGTACTCATGAGTTGCAGTTTTGAAATAGATTTGCTCTAATCTGACATGAACGGCAATCATGATTTAGTGAGCTACTTTGCCCATCATATGGTGAGCAATTAGACTTCCTAAAATCCAACTACATTAATAATATATATATATATATATATATATATAAGTCATATTTATTAGACATTTATAAATTAAAATTTCTTTATAAAACTCTTATTTGTTGCGGAACTCTTTTAGAGATGAAGTAAAATTGGACAACATCGAGTAGTTGAGCCCAATTTTTTTGATTGACGTTCACAAAGTGGAAGAGATATTATTCCAACATTCCGTTGAATCTTTCTGTCTGCCTAGCTGTACAGGGATGATAACTTGACGAGATGTTCAGCTGCGATCCAAATACTGTGAATTTAACAATATTTTAACCAAATTTTTATGGGAAATTGATAATTTCCCTTTATAATATAATAGTATTCCCTAAAATTTTATATTTTATTTTTTAAACTTACTCTTGAATAGTGACTAATATTAACAAGAATTTTTAGATAAATTACCACCCAAATATCAATATAAAGTTTTGTTGATGGTGTTTTTTGTGACAAGTACTTTGAACAGTTCGGTAAGGGCAGAGATGAGATTTTCCCTTTTAGAGGGTCAAGTGTTCAGTGGGTTTGGGTTATTCCTCGGCCAGAAAAGAGTCCGGACACAGTTTTCCGGATCTGGCCGACCATAGCACACAGTATGATACAGATTTAGAGACCGACTACATCAGAGTAGAGACCGATCACGGAAGATGGGTCAGACAGTTCAGACCGACCACAGCAGGAGCCCGGTTGCTCAGTTCAGTTCTGTTTCACCTTCAGTACCACGGAAAATAAGCTCAGACGTTTTGGGTCGGGCCGAGATCAGTTTTGGTAGTCCGGTTAACCATCTGGCCGATCATTTGGAGACCGATGTGTGATCATGGCATCTCTGATATGTGTTACTGTTCGACAGATCTTTACAGGATGAATCCAGTATATTGTGTGTGGCATAAGATAAACAGAGTGATGTGACAAGCTGTCAGGTGGCAGGTTTTACTTTCGACGAAAACAGTCTCGGGGCAGAGAGACCATCAATCAGCCGAAGATTCACGTGGGTGACGTCATGGAAGCATGGGAACATTGTTATATTTTCTCTTAGTATATAAAGGAATGGTAGTCTCATTTGTATAGGTTGGAGGTTGGTTGGCATAAATCTAAAAAAAACACTACTTGTAACGCCACAAAACAAACAGCTCGGTTTTGTTGAACCTCCTTTAAAAAACGGGTCGGCCGAGCTGGTTTTGGTAATAAAAGCAACACCCCATTTTGTGCCCGTGGACGTAGGCTGGACTTGCTCCGCCGAACCACGTTAAAACCCTCTTGTCGATTTCATGGTTATCTTATCTTTTGCCAAATTTGCTTTTGGTCTCCCATAACCAAACAAATTCAAGGTTGAAGGAGGATTATCTCGAGAGGATTATCTCGAAACTGCCCCTGGGATGAAAATCACCCGTCAACAGTTGGCGCCGTCTGTGGGGAAAGACCAAGAAGCAGTTTACGTAGTAAGACGATGGTAGAAGGTGGAAACCATAGGTTGTTGGAGAGTTCACCATCAGAGTGGTTTGGGAAAACGAAAGAAAGGCTGGATGAAAGAGAAAGGGAGCGAGCGGAAGCTGGTCTGAATGGAAAAGGGAAAGGGATCGCAATGAGAGAGAAGGTCGGCAATAGCTCTCCTCATTGAGCTGTAGAATGGAGTTCAGACTAAAAGCTGTGATCGGGCTACGAAGCAAGAACCAGAAAATTATTGTAAGAGCCTCTCTCGAAATGACCCGCATAGAGTTGTAAGAAGGGCAATAGGTCCATTGAATATGAATAAGGCTTTCTCTTTTGGATTAAGAAACTTGTCCATTTTACTTGCTTGTTAATTGAATGCGAAAGCTATGTTAAATATTATTGGGATGTGCTCGATGCGAATGGGTGATCGGAAGTCAGGAAGGGCACCAAGCCCGTGGCATGCCAATCCCGGGTGTCATTATCAAACCCCCAGGTGGAAGTGTTCCGACCTGGTTCCTTTCACTTTTGAGGATCCAGAACGCATCAAGGGATGAGGCACATACGGGAAAAGCGCGAACTTCTCGTGGCACGCCAATCCTGGGTGTCATTATCAAATCCCCGAGGCCGGAGCGTTACTACCCCATGGCTCTCATTTTTTAGGAGCACCTCGGGTAAACCGGACCCATGGAGGTTTTTCCCCTGCGAGTCGGCTGGTGAGTCCCGCTGAGTACCATCAGACCACATGGCTTGGGTATATCCGAATGACGCCCTTGATTGCATGAGTCTCGGGTAAACGGGACCGAGAGATGTTTCTTCCCCTACGAGTCGGCTGGTGAGTCTCGCTGAGTACCATAAGACCACCTGGCTTGGGTATGGCCGAATGGCGCCCTTGATTGTAGGAGTCTCGGGTAAATCGGACCCGGGGAGGTTTCTTCCCCTGCGAGTCGGCTGATGAGTCTCATTGAGAACCACCTAGGGAGGGCACACACGGGGTATCTTCCTCCCCCGTGAGGATTTGCCTGACCGCCCCGGATCGGCGTATCCGTAGCCTGGTTAGCCGGGACACTGAATTATAAGGTTCATAATTATGTTTTGGGAGGCCTCAGGCATGACGGTGCCTCGGAGCACCCGAGTTGTTATTTTTACCTCTGGAATTTGGGTGGAGTATGTGCTAAGTCACCTCCATTTTGTTAATTTTATCTTGTTCCATTTTTTTGTTTTTCGCCGATGTCTGGCCAGGGGACGCCCACGCCAGGATCTGCAAAGCCTCAGAGGTTGAAAATCTTCCCTCGTGTAAGTCTCAAATGCTCCTCCAGCTCGGGGTTGGATTCGTTCCGCCATGCCTGTATTGTTCCACCAGCTCGGGGCTTGATTTGTTCCGTCGAGTCTGTATTTTTCCACCAGCTCGGGGCTGAATTCGTTCTGCCGAGTCTGTATTGTTCCTCCAGCTCGGGGCTGGATTCATTCTGTCGAGTCTGTATTGTTCCACCAGCTCGGGGCTGGATTCGTTCCGCCGAGTCTATATTATTCCACCAGCTCGGGGCTGGATTCGTTCCGTCGAGTCTGTATTGTTCCATCAGCTCGGGGCTAGATTCGTTCCGCCGAGTCTGTATTATTCCACCAGCTCGGGGCTGGATTCGTTCCGCCGAGTCTGTAATGCTCCCCATGCTCGAGGCTGGATTCGTTCCGTCGAGGCTATCTATTCTTCTACCTCGGGGTCGTGTTACGTCCCACCGAGATGGCTTTTCATTGGCATGGGGACAAAGCATTCCCCATGGCCGGATCTTTGTTGGTCTGGGGAGGTGACATTCCCCCAGAGCCAAGTGTTTCTTCTACCTTAGGGTCGGGTTACGTCCCACCGAGATGGTTTTTCATCGGCATGGGGACGGAGTATTCCCCCATGGCCGGATCTTTGTTGGTCTGGGGAGGTGAAATTCCCCCAGAGCTAAGTGTTTCTTCTACCTCGGGGTCGGGTTACGTCCCACCGAGAGGCTTTCACGGCATCAGGGGACAGACCATTACCCCATGGCCGGATCTTTGTGGTCTGGGGATGGAGGTGACATTCCCCCAGACCCAAGTGTTTCTTCTACCTCGGGGTCGGGTTACGTCTCACCGAGAGGCTTTTCATCGGCATGGGGATGGAGCATTCCCCCATGGCCGGATCTTTGTTGGTATGGGGAGGTGACATTCCCCTAAAGCCAAGTGTTTCTTCTACCTCAGGGTCGGCTTACATCTCACCTAGTGCATCATCATCGGCTCGCTGACATAGCATTCCCCTCATGGCCAGGTTCGAATTGGTTAGGATCAGGACCTTTTCTCACATCCAGGTTCGAAAGAACCAGATATCAAGTTAAAATTTGGAATCATGCTAAGTATGGAAAACATGAAAGGAAGCATTCAGAGATAAACATCAGAAAAGGGAATTGGGCAGCATGTTTATCTTGATCTGGTCCGGGAGGCAGGATCTCTGATATAGGCTCGGCAGAAGGGATGTCAGTTTCGGTCTGGACGACAAGAGGAGCTTCATTTTCTGTTGGGACGGCTACCAGAAGGGTAAATGGAAAATTTTCTTCAAGTCAGAGAATCATTTGAATGGGCATCAGAATCCTCAGTGACCGAGCACATGAAGATGGTAAGGGAAGACCTGATTGGCAGCAGATGCAGTTTTCTCTGTGGTTCCTAGAGCGACCACCGACCGGTTGATCAGCACACCATATTTTTTTATAGTTCCCGGCATCAACTCGCTAACTTGTTGATACCAACAACTAGGGGATAAATATTGATGGTGTTTTTTGTGACAAGTACTTTGAAAAGTTCGGCAAGGGCAGAGATGAGATTTTCCCTTTTAGAGGGTCAAGTGTTCATTGGGTTTGGGTTATTCCTCGGCCAGAAAGAGAGTCCGGACACAGTTTTCCAGATCTGGCCGACCAGAGCACACAGTATGGTACAGATTCAGAGATCGACCACATCATAGTAGAGACCGATCAAGGAAGATGGGTTGGACAGTTCAGGACAGTTCAGACCGACCACAACAGGAGCCCGGTAGCTCAGTTCAGTTCTGTTTCACCTTCAGTACCACGGAAAATGAGCTCAGACGTTTTGGGTCGGGCCAAGATCAGTTTTGGTAGTCCGGTTAACCATCTGGTCGATCATTTGGAGACCGATGTGTGATCAGGGCATCTTTGATATGTGTTACTGTTCGAAAGATCTTTACAGGCTGGATCCAGTATATTGCGTGTGGCAGAAGATAACCAGAGTGATGTGACAAGCTGTCAGGTGGCAGGTTTTACTTTCGGCGAAAACAGTCTCGGGGCAGAGAGTCCATCAATCAGCCGGAGATTCACGTGGGTGACGTCATGGAAGCATGAGAACATTGTTATATTTTCTCTTAGTATATAAAGAGAGGGTAGTCTCATTTGTATTGGTTGGAGGTTGGTTGGTAGAAATCTCAATAAAACACTACTTGTAACGCCACAAAATAAACAGATCGGTTTTGTTGAACCCCCTTTAAAAAACGGGTCGGCCGAGCTGGTTTTGGTAATAAAAGCAACACCACACTTTGTGTCCGTGGACGTAGGCTGGACTTGCTCCGCCGAACCATGTTAAAACCTTCTTGTCGATTTCATGGTTATCTTGTCTTTTGCCAAATTTACTTTGGTCTCCTATAACCAAATAAATTCAAGGTTGAATGAGGATTGTCTCGGGAGGGTTATTTCGAAACTGCCCCTGGATGAAAATCACCCGTCAATAAGTTTAATACAAATTAATTTATTGAAATGAAGTACAAAAAATATGATGTTAAAAAAAATTGCTGAAAGCTTATGTTCTGAATCAATAATTTATAATTTTTGTTCATTCCCACAAAGTATGCAGAGTCCCCACTTTATGTCACTCTTTAAGTACACTCAACTTCCATTTCTGATTTTCTTCACTCTTTGGCTTCTTTTCTTTATGTATCATCTTCATTTTTGGTAATATTTTAGAGGTTAATTTTTGATATGATAACTGATTATATTGTTTTTCTTAAAACTACATGTTAATTTGGTTACAACTGGGGTGACTGATGGAGGGTTCTGTTCTTCACCTTCAATCTTGGAATGTGAGACGAACTTGAAGCCTATTTATTGGAAAGTCATAAACCCAACACTATCCCCTTCTCATTTACAAGGTATATGATTGATATTTTGTAGTCAAATATTTTCATTTAAATATGTTTTCTGTCATGAATGATGAATATGCTTTACTCTGATAAATGAGAAAAAAAGGTAAAATATTTCATTTTGTTTATAATTATTAGTTCCATTTTTATTGGCACATGTCCGTAATAAAATAAGTTCAATTGAGTTGTAATAAGTCTTGAAGAACTTGGTGCAATTGGACTTGTAATCGGCATAGCTGGAGCAATTTCGTTAGTGCCGTATTTGTAAGGACGTTTGAATGAGTGTCGTTAGTGGCACGTTCGCTGTTGGGTTCGAACGAAATATTCCAGAGAGCAAACGTTCGATGTGCGTTCGAGTAAGCATTCGAACGAATATTTCCAGAGAGCACGAGTTCAACACGCGTTCGAATGTCCGTGCGTATTTGAGTTATTTTGAACGCGTTTTCAAACCAATTTGCTATTGGAAACCCTAGACTTTGCACTGCCTATATAAACAAACATATAGCCACTTTCCATGTGATTGAAAATATATTGTCTTGAGCCTAAACACCTTCCTAGTTTTTCAACCTTATTTTTTATCACCTTGAAGACTTTTTGAATCTCATGTCTTCGTTTCCTTGGTGATTGAGATCTTTGATTTACCGTCAACACAACCAAACCCAATTTCCTAACCTTTAAGAGTTCTCAAGGAGGAAGCAGATGATAGTCGGAGTTCCGGCGTGACTTGCAGTTGATCCGC
>SKCR01003927.1:0-36481 GCA_019454045.1 Zanthoxylum bungeanum | reverse complement strand
ACATAACACTTACAAACGCACACAAGACAAATCCCATGCCACAACAGTCTTTTGACCAAACCAAGAAACAGCCTTAACATTGCTCACAGACCCACCAACTCAAAGACACACGCGTCATTCCTTCAAACAAAGCCGAAAATCACAGCCCTGAAATCCCTCAAATTACCGCAATATACAGCCCTAAACTACACCCTTAAGTCACCGAAACTGCCCCTGAAAGTCCTTAAAATAGCCTCACATTCACGTAAAAAAATAGTAACCAAAAACAACGACCAGAGATAGTAGCAAAAATAGGAAGGTGACGAAGGAAAACATTGAACTAGTGAACCAGAGGAGTTGCAGAGCATTAACCATTCCGACGGCCGCGTAACGCATTCCCAAGAGGTGACTTAAAAGGTAAGACTTGAGGGCACCCTTTTATTTACTCTCGTTCATCTTTTTCAATTATTTATTAGTATTTCTTCGCATGCATATTGTTGGTTCATGTATGTTATTATTGTTGGATGAATGATTTTGTGTTATCTCTCGTGGTATATCAAATGGAAACCCAGACGTAAATTCCGTAGCTGAATCCGAATAGACGGTAGTGCGTTCTGAACTTGGGATACAATTCCACGTACTACTTGAGAAACACACATATTTCATTTTATCTAATCTTGTGTTTATCCATGGTTCATTAGAAATAACACGTTATTTCCATGCATGATTTAGTTATTTCTTTCGCATTAGGAGCTTAATTATATCTCTTCAATTTTTATGTTTAGACAATTACTATTTATTTATGTTTCCGTATTTATATATTTAATATGTTCATGAAATTGTGTGCTTACCGTTATGTCGATTTACTTTTATGCATGCAAACATAGATATAGGTTCTACTCTTATGTATGCAAACTTAGATATAGGTTGTATGAAAACTTAGATATAGGCTATTCTTGCGTATGTATGTTGCGTAGACTCGATTATATTATCGCATAAATCCATTCATTACTAGTGGCATAAGTAAGGGACCATTCCGAACCCAACGGTTTAAGGTCTTCCCTTGCGAGGGGTGAGTGCGGCCTTAAATCATTTCCCAGTTCACACTGGGTGGTGACTCCTTTATTCTCCAGTTTAGTCCCCCGCGGGCTACTCCGTATTCCCGACCGGGCCGCGAGCCCGGAACAGCATCGCCAATTTATGTGTCCTACAACGACACTGAGCATCAGACCTAGGAGCATCACGACTCTCATCCTTCCACATCACGACGCTGAGACGTTCAGCTTTCGGAGTTGCTCTCGCACTTTGAAGTGTCTCGACTCCCATCCAGTGCGTCGTGACTCCCAAGACTGACGAACACTAAAACTTCATTTTCTCCATTCCGAAATTTTCAGACTTCGATTTGGTCCATCGTTTTTCCTATAGACTCGTATCGGAATTTAGTTTTTCATTAAAATATTTTAAAATACACCATAGCCCTGATATCCTTGGGTTAGACCCACTTCCACTGAGCTGAGGTCTGATCCAACCCTAGGGGTTCCACAACTTCCCCAACAGATACTTCGACCCGGCCACTTGTCTGCGGGTGGTGTGCGGTAACAACCTTATGAATAACTCCATATTTAGCGAGGAGTGCATCGAAATACTTGTTTTAAGATATGTGCCACCTTCACTGATGATTTCTTTAGGGGTCCCAAAATATTTAAATGTGTTTTTCTTGAGGAACTGCAGTACCACTTTGGAATCATTGGATGGTAGTGCTGTTGTTTCTACCCATTTGAAAATATAGTCCACCGCAACCAAAATGTAGAGATTTCTATGCGATGGAACAAATTGTCCCATGAAGTCGATTCCCCAAACATCAAATAATTCGACTTCTAGGATGCTTTGGAGTGGTCCTTCATTTCTTTTGGAGATATTTCCCATCCTTTGGCACATGTCACATCGAGGAACAAACATGCGAACATCCTTAAACAGAGTGGGCAAAAAAAAAACCTGATTACAGCACTTTGGGTGCGGTCTTATCTCTGCCAATGTAGCTACCATATGTAGAGGAGTGGTAGTGTTGAAGGATGCTATTGACCTCCTCATGGGGTACACAATGCCCTAATAACTGGTCGGGATATCTTCTCAACAAATATGGTTCGTCCCAAATGTAATGCTTTACTTCATTAAAGAATTTCTTCCTTTGCTGATGTGTCCATTCCAGTGGCCATTTTCCCAACACAATATAATTCACGTAGTCATCATACCACGAGACTTCTTTGTGTATGGTGGTGAATAATTGCTCATTTTGAAATGTCTCATTTATTGTCATCTCATTACCAATTGTCGCCCCATTTTCAAGTCGCGATAGGTGATCCGCTACTTGATTTTCAGTCCCTTTCCTATCTCGGATCTCCATGTCAAATTCTTGCAATAGTAGCACCCAGCAAATCAGACTTGGCTTGGCTTCCTTCTTTGCTATTAGGTACTTAATAGCTGAATGATCTGTGTAGACTATCACCTTTGTGCCTATTAAGTAAGAACAGAACTTTCGAAGGCAAACACTACTGCCAACAACTCTTTTTCAATTGTTGTGTAGTTAAGTTGTGCCTCGTTCAAGGTTTTACTAGTGTAGTAAATGGTATGAAAAATCTTTTCCTTACGTTACCCTAAGACCGCACCCACTGTAAAATCACTAGCATCTCAAATGACTTCAAATAGAAGTGTCCAATTTGGCGCTACTATAATGGGGGCCGAGGCCAATTTCTGTTTCAAGATTCCATATGCTTGGTGGCATTCATTAGCGAAGTGGAAGGACACGTCTTTCTCTAGTAGGTTGCACAATGGTTTAGTAATCTTTGAGAAAAATTTGATAAATCTTATGTAAAACCCTGCATGCCCAAGAAAACTTCGAATCCCCTTGAGGAATGATGGTGGAGGAAGTTTCTCGATTGTCTCAATTTTTGCTCTATCTACCTCAATACCCTTCTGTGAGATATGGTGTCCCAATACAATGCCCTCATACATCATGAAGTGACATATCTCCCAATTTAGCACCAGATTAGTGTGTTCGTATCTTTTCAGTACCTTCCCCAAATTCTGCAAACAATGGTCGAAAGAGTCCCCGAACACTGAGAAGTCATCCATGAAGACTTCCATGCTTTATTTTATCATGTCTAAGAAGATGGTCATCATGTATCATTGAAAGTTGGCGGGGGCATTAAAAAGCCCAAAATTGCATCCCGTGGAATGCGAAGTACTATACTGGCATGTGAATGTGATTTTTTCTTGGTCTTTTGGAGCGATGGCTATCTGATTGTACCCTGAATACCTGTCTAGAAAGCAGTAGTAATCATGTCCCTCCAGTCTATCCAACATTTGATCAACGAATGAAAGCGAGAAGTGATTTTTCATCGTGGCCTTATTCGGTTTTCTATAATCCGTGCAAACTCCCCAACCAGACACCGTTCTTGTCAGAATCAGCTCATTCTTCTCATTAGTGACATATGTCTTTCCTCATTTCTTAGGCACACACTGCATCAGGCTTACCCAAGAATTTTTAAAGATGGGATATGTGATGCTTGCATCCAACCACTTTATGATTTCTTTCTTCAGTACATCATTCATAATTGGATTCAACCTTCGCTGATGTTCCGCTATAGTTGTGTATTCATCATTCATGAGGATCTTGTGCATACAGAATGATGGATTGATGCCTCATATGTATTTTATAGTCTAGTCAATAGCTCTATTATGTTCTCGTATCACTCTTAATAATTTGTCCCCTTGTACCACAGTTAGATAAGATTCAATAATAACTGATAATGTTTAATACTCTTCCAAGTATGTATACTGAAGGTGTCTTGGGAGTGGCTTTAGTTCCAACTGTGGTGGTTCTTCTGCTGATGGTTTGACTCACTCTTTTGTTTGGTAGTTCCAAGATTTGTGCATGCGGTGTCAGTTTGAAGTGAGGGGCTGCATCAAGATTATTCCAGAATCTTCTTATCTAACTCTTCGTCAGACATGTTAGTAATACATGCTTCGAGTTTTTCAGTTAGAGACTGCATTGCATCTGTGTCCTGGATGGCGTTATCTACTATGTCAAGTCAAAAACACTCATCCCCTTCTTCATCACTTGGAAATTTCATGACTTTTAATATAATGAAAGCTACTTTCTTGTCTTGAACCCTCATGGCTAGCTCACATTTCTACACATCTATGATGGTTCATCCTGTCGGTAAGAATGGTCTACCAATGATGATGGGTACGTCTCAATCTTCCTCCATGTCCAACACAATGAAGTCCGCGGGGGAAAAGAATTTATCTACCTTGACAAGTACATCATCTACCACTCCTCTTGGGTATATGAACGATCTGTCAGCAAGTTGTAGAGTGACTGGGGTGGGCTTCGCCTCTCCTAGCCTAATTTTCCTGTAGATAGATAAAGGCATCAAGTTAATACTGGCACCCAAATAACATAATGCCTTACCAAAATAATGGTTCCCTATTGTAGGCACTGCATTTTTGCATATAAGTCCCGATGATGAGTCTCACATGGAGACACTACCTTTTTAAGTTGTGGAAGTCGCGAGAAACGGACGTCGGAAGGGAAAAGTCAGAAATTGACACATTGTTGGATTTAATTCGCTTGCCTAGCTTTGTGTTTGCTCGCTGAACCTCTGTTTTAACTGTTAGCCTTGGACTAAAACCCCCCAAGCCCACATACACCAAGCCACACACCAAGCCCCCTAAAAAACACCAAAGTCACGCCCAAACCACCAAACTCACGCCCAAACACATTCAAAATAACAATTAACACATTAAACACATATTGAAATCTAAACAAATCACCTTCCCAAATTAAAGAAATCAAATCAAATCTCATAAATCACCTTCCTAATTAAATTAAATCACATTCCTAAACTAAATAAAATCAAATAAAATCAAATCAAATCAACTTACCTTCCTAAAATGAAGAGATCATTTCCTTGTGATACACAAATTAAATATTCCACCATAATTACACAATATTATTTCCATATTCTCATAAGGATAACCCCACCCTTGCCTATAAAAAGAAGCATAAACCAACAGACGCTAACCACTCGGCCACCTTCCTCTCAACCAGAATGAAAAACCCTAACAGACGCTGCTCTCTCCCATAACCACTCGGTCCTAACCCTAAACGCAGCTCACACACGGCCAAACCAAGAAACAACAAGCGAATAAGCCCCTCACGTCCCTTGCATGTCTCTTCATGGCCACAAACCCTAACCCTCCTTCAAAAGCTTCACGCAACAACCAGATAATCTACAAACCCTCTCACTCCTCCCGGCATCACCCAAACAACACAAAACAATAAGAACACACAATAAACCCTAAGCCGTGAGCTGCTACTTTCACCGAACCAAACAGCTAACCACACGTGAAACAAACAGCACACTGACACCGATTCACACTTAGCCACAAAGCCCTCACCGACACAAGAAACTATCCCCCAAAATAGAACAAACACAGCCTCTAAACTGATCCAAAAAGCAGCCCTCACCGACCATAAAATAGCCCACCGAATCAGCCCTAATTGAGACAGCAACAACAAAATCCTAAGCCAAAAAGAGCCCCTCCAGCAAACGCAATAAGCCCTTCAAACACAGCATCTAAACCAGTCCGCAAAATAGCCTCAAAATAACCTCTGAAACAGTCCCAAAACAGCCGATGAAAATAGCGGAAGCAGCGAGAAAAAAAACAGAGAAAACAACTGCAGAAAAAAAGTGAGGAAAGCAATGACGAAACAACGAAACAAAGAGCGAAACTGTGAACCAGATAACCAGAAAAATAGTGAAGCGTTAACCCTTTCGGCGACATCCTAACGCACTCCCGGGAAGTGACTTAAAAGGTAAGACCTGAGGGAACCCTTTGTTATATTTTATTTTGTCGTCCCGAACACGGCATGCTTGGTTAGACGTGAGATATTTCCAACCGGGTATACGAAGTCCTATATTGAAAACGACCAAATTCTTTGGTCACATATTTATTATTCCGCATTTATTTGATGTTATTAGTCTTTTATTAGTTCACATTTAATTTATGTTTATTATTTTTTTATTGTTCCGTATTTATTTATTTAATATGTTCATGAAATTGTGTGCTTGCCGTTATGTCGATTTACTTTTATACATGCAAACTTAGATATAGGTTCTACTCCTATGTGTGAAAACTTAGATATAGGTTGTATGCAAACTTAGATATAGGTTATTCTTGCATGTGTATGTTACGTAGACTTGGTTATATTATTGTGTAAATCCGTTCATTATAAATGGCATAAGTAAGGGACCATTCCGAACCCAACGGTTTGAGGTCTTCCCTTGCGAGGGGTGAGTGCGGCCTTAAATCATTTCCCAGTTCACACTAGGTGGTGACTCTATTTTATTTCTCCGGTTTAGTCCCCCGCGGGCTACTCTGTACTCCCAACCAGGCCGCGAGCTTGGAATAGCGTCACCGATTTCTATGTCCTACAGTTTGGCGACTCCACTGGGGATATAGAATCGGCCCCGAAATAATGCCTTGTAATGTTTGTGATTTTTGTATTAGTTAACCTTTTCTACAGTGGGCTTAAGGGGTTTAATCAAAGGCACTATTAGAGTTAGGTAATGGTTTGGTGTATTCCTTCATTCACTACCTTTCTATAAGGAAAAGCTGTGAAGGCACCTAGATAATCATTTACTCGAAGCTATCATGATGGACTAATTTGGAGGACCATTTTTTTATTCCTGTCACCAAGGCGATAAGAGCCTAAGAGGCTTGGGTATTTAAGAGAGTCCGCTCCACCCTCCCTCTGGGGAATCTTCAATAAGAAATCCATTTGACAGTCAGTCATGTATCATCACTCATTGGCACGTACCTTAGCGTATAAAAAAGGTGCGCTCACTTGGTCGCTCGAACCCTTGAGTGAGGAGACCTAGTTGTGGGCAATCCTTCATCGACGGGAGCCTTTGTCTACACTCCTATAAACCCGCATATTAACCATAGTCATATATCTCATAGAAGTTGCCCCTTTATGCTTTTGATAAACACATGCCTATTATATCTCATGCATCGCACGCATTTCATGCATCTCATGCATACACACATCATGTTAACCCCGTGTCTTAAAGCCATCATAGATATCCGTTGGGTTAGAAAAAAAGAAGACTTTTCAAGAAGAGTTTTGCAAACATGGATATTGGGGAAAATGAAACCAAAGAACAGAAAAATTTACGGCAATGATAGAAAGACCATTGTGAAAAAAAAAACAGAGGAAAAAAAAAAGAAAAAAAAAGGAAAAAAAATGAAAAAAAATAAAAAAAAAAAAGAAAAGAAAAATTGTTTGTTTTTAGTCCTTAATAGTTAGACATAAATCCGATGATGAAATTTATTGCTTTAGGGTGAAATCTTAGAAACGATAAACTCTTGATGTGCTTTTATCTAATACTTTGAAAGATTGATCTATGTTAGACTCGTAAGCACTTCACTATAGGTTCTTAGCGGTGAAAACCTGAGTAGTTGGCAATGTGACTAGTTGAAGAAATTGTAGGTCGGTGAATGACCGTTTGCTTAGATGTCTATCTTGATTTGCTTATGTTATGATGTGTGGTATGGTTGAAAATAAAATAAAAGTCTCTGAAGAAGAAAATTAAACCATCTATAACCGATAAGCGTGAAGCTACCCATGGGCGAGTATTAGGACCACCATGAGGAGAAATGCTACCTTAAAGGGTAGGTGTGTTGAAAAAAAAAAGAGAAAGAAAGAAAAAAAAAGAAAAAGAAAAGAAAAGAAGAAAAAGTTCAAAATGAAAAGAAAAAGAAAGAGACAAAAGAGAAAGAAAATCATACCACATTGAGCACATAAAAGCAACTGCAGGCATAATTGAGACATCTAGGTTGGTTTGACCCATCAATCCCATTTTTTGACAAAATCATTGAGTTGGCTTATCTGGGGATGAATCTGCAAAGGAACCTTTGCACACACACACTTTGAGTCTGGCTTAGATCATTTATTCAAAAACTTGGATTTGAGTTGCGTTGAATGTTTTGAAGGTTCTCTGGTTTCGACACTGGGCACCCTTTGAGGACGATAATATGTATAACTATTGAGACTATTTCGTAAGAGGCGGTATAATATGTTGGTATGGAATGTCACATCACATGTGGTCCACATTGACCTAATGCAAGCAGCGAAGTGCAGAAAGATAAATCAAGACTGGGGCGACCAGTCTACCACCCCTCAAATAAGGGACACAACGAGAACTTGAGCAAATGAGACTAAAGAGGACTGACCAATCACTAGAAAAGAACTGGCAGAAGGAAACAGAAAACAGGCCCAGAGGGCGACTAAAGATTTTTGTAGACGAGAGGCACCGAGGAGCACAAGGAAGGCCTAACCCATCGGAATAGGAAATACATACATATATCCATGCATACACGACACATACACGCATTTTTTGTTTTATCTTTGATTCGCAGGTTTTGAAGAAAATGAAAAAGCGACAAAGACAAGTAGTTTTGGGAATGAATCCCAGGGTCGAGGTCCACATCATCAGCATTTCGGGAATGAATCCCAGGGTCGAGGTCCATATATCCGTAGTTTCGGGAACAAAGCCCAGGGAATAAAGCCCATAATTAACGGTTCGGGAACAAAGCCCACAACCAATTCAGTTCGGGAATAAAGCCCACAATCAACACAAGTTTGGGAACAAAGCCCAGTGAATAAAGCCCACAATCAACGGTTCGGGAACAAAGCCCACAACCAATTCAGTTTGGGAACAAAGCCCACTCTCTACACAGTTCGGGAATAAAACCCAGGGAATAAAGCCCACATTCAGTACAGCTTGGGAACAAAGCCACAGTCAATACAGTTCGGGAATAAAGCCCAAGGAACAAAGCCCACTCTCTACACAGTTCGGGAACAAAGCCCACATTCAGTACAGCTCAGGAACAAAGCCCATAGTCAATACAGTTCGGGAATAAAGCCCAGGGAATAAAGCTCATTCTCTACAATGTTCGGGAATAATGCCCAGGGAACAAAGCCCACATTCAGTACAGTTCGGGAATAAAGCCCTGTTGGGTTTCTACTATAGTCCCAAGATCATTCAAGCAATGAAAACAATGTGAATACAATAAAGAAGTATGGCAGAATCATACTTACAATGAACGGATTTGCGATGCGATGATAAAAAAAATTCTGCTCCAAGATTTCTTCTTTGTTGGTTTCGGTCAATGTCCTTTTTGTGCTCCATGGATGATCTTCAAGCTCCAAGCTTTCATATGAGATTCCATGCTCAAGGGTTGGTTTCCCTATCACCTTTGGATGACCCTTTATATGCTAGCATTGGAGAAAATTGCAACAAAATTCCCCTATTCTTCACCTTGTTGCTCTCGGCATTTGGCAAGAAATTTAGAGAGAAATGGCCATTGGCCGTGAGGTAGGAGAAAGGAGAGAAGAGAGAAGTGATGAGTTGTTGTTGTGTATTTAGATTTCCAAAATCTAATACCAAAATTCAATTACCAAATTCAAAAAAGGGTACAAGGCATTAAAGCCTTCCAACAACTCCCATCAATCATAAAGTGACTTGCATCACATCACTCAAAGTGACTAATGATGTGACGCTTGATGTGACTTGTGGGCCCCACTCGATTCGAAATGCGAGTGGTCCCGCAAACACTCCCGAGCTCGGGTTCGCTAAATCCAAATTAACGAATCTTCCGTTGCGACGTAATTAAATTAAATTTAATTAAATAATTATGCCTAGCAAAATTACTATTCAGGTCGCTAGCGAATTAATTATAAATTAACTCGTTCGCCCGAATTAAAATATAATTTTAATTCCGCGTCGAAATCTAATTTCGTATAATATATCGAATATATTATTTCATCGATTAATTCCAAATTAATCGTTCTCTCTTTTTAAATAATATTTTATCCCAGATAAAATATCTTCGTAATTAATCTTAGATCAATTTTCTCTCTCTACTAATTAATCCCAGATTAATTATGTTCGAGTCATACGTCATCGGTGAATCTTCGGGAAGCGACCCATGAGATCCCCGGATATGTTGGAAGTAAATCTGGTCGTCGGACTATCCGAACACGTACGTACCTAGTACTACGTTTTTACCGATTTACAAGACATGGTTGGCTTCTAGCAAAACACCGTGCCTACCCAATTCTCCATAAATATTCTTAAAGGAATATGTAATCTATATCAGGCGTAGTATACGTAGTATTGCGTATTGCGATCCAGTATCGGATGTCACGTGCTAGGCCTGGGGCTGGAATTGTGTCTGCCCCATACGAAGCACATTTCGGATCTTTGGTAACTAGTCTCTATAATAGGATAATCATAACCTAGTCATATTATCCCGATGACTGCAGTACTAAAGAGTACTAGTTCTGTATCCTACGTGACCGTCATCTCCACTATGACTGTAGTGATACTTTCATCTTAACTTCACACCCAATACACTACGATTCTCAATATACCCAAAAGAGGTGTACACAGAACCGGTTAAAGCCCAGGACAACCAAAACCAAAGTATATTGATTGTCGCAAGTATTAGCGGTGCAAGTCTCAAGTTAAGACCAAATACACCTACCCTGATTCAGACTTCCATAAACTCATAGTCATACTACCAATGGAATTCTGAGGGGTCTATCCAGAGCGAAGCTGTGTCCGTACCATCGGTAAACACAACCTCATATTACACTTGCATAAGTATCCAATACTTAAATATATGAGAACTATTCCGTTATGCTCCCACAACGCGCACAAGTGTAATACTAGTCTATTTCACATTATCGATGTCCAATCTCGATAATACTCCGACTATGGATGTTTTAATGTTTAAACCTTCATGGATTGATACGGTCTCATATCTTATCAATCCGGAACTAATCATATGGACTTTTATCATTTATATATCCCGGTAATCTAATTACAAATGACAAAAGAGCAATTTCCTTTGTCGAAGTAAGATGTGCCTTGCGCTTCTTGCCCTGTTGCAGACTCTGGCTTTGTCTCCTTGAGCATAGCCATTAACTCTCTAAGAGTTTTCTATTACAGTTAGTACTTCTAAGATCTAAGTATAGATCTATGAAGATCCTTCAATTTCAATATCATACTATAAGGATCTAATCCTTAATTCTGACAAAGAAATTAAGGAGTCTTTATGGCAAGCATAATGGATTGAGCACTAAGGTTATCATCACATGAATCTTCCAAAGATCATGTTCTACTATTTGCTCAACTCCAGGCTTAGGCACGAGATGTAATTCTATCAAATAGAATAACTTCTCAGTTCCCAGGACTATCCTGAGGTTCTATTCCCAATCTGAAAATTAAAGCCGTTTAAAGACATTTTAACCCAGGTTTATGTTTTAAACGCTAATCTTTCAGTTATCTTGATTGCTATAGTCCAACTATCCAATCAACTATTTCAGGTACTATTTATTATAATGATTACTATAGTCTAACTATATAATCAACTATAATTTCAATTGGTTAAATTCAAATATATTGATTACTATAATCCAATTATATAATCAACTATAATTTGAAGTAGTTTAAATACAGTTCAACTGTTTAATTAAAAAAATGATTAAATATTAGTCCAACTAATATATTTATTAATTATTGACGAAAATTTGAAATGAGCACGTATTGGCAAGTATCTAAACGAAATTGCAAATTTAATACTTGCCTCCCACTATTTTTCGGCGAGCCTCTAACCCTCTGTTGAGTACTCGGGAAACCTTGTTTCCTAGTGGGCTAGGATCCCGTTAAATAACACACAACCTTGACTTTGGCCAACAAGTTGTATGATATTTAACTAGGTAGATCTATAAGATCAATTGGATCTCATCAAATTCCTAGATCCAGTAGGTGGACATCTAAGTCCGAAACATATATCTTATATATGCCAATATATCCAATATATTCCCTAACCTTTTTCCTCTGAATCAACTAAGCCTTGGCTTTGGCACAACAAACTTAATGATTCCAGTTAAGCGGGACCCATTGACCTTGGAACGCTTAATATATTTGTTGAGGGTTTTTCGCGTAATTGGAACCAATTAATTATCTTTGTTAAGGTCTCATCACACACCCTTAAACATGCATTCTAAAAACATAATAAGGCGCGTAAATAAATTAATAATGATATACAGATGGATATTTAAAACACTTTGTTGCTAGAACAAATCTCTCCATTTCCTCTCAACCGCTAGCACAAATCTTACTTCTACCCAATTACATAACACTTCTAAAAAAACCTCATTTACATTGAGGGGAATAGGTGAGAAGAGAAATACAAAGAGTCGAGAGGTAATAGGCTGGACACGTAGGTCCAATTTAATAAATTATAAATTTATTACAACAATTTCCAAAATTAGCCTCACCCATCTAATATCCATCCGATATACATTATTCATTCATCACATCCATGTATTCACACAAAGCATGTTATCAATCAATCTAATCCAATTAATTAATCTGAAATTAATGACCATCCAATGTTCAAACAACAATTTGATTTGCGCGAGTCAAACTCGTTTTAAGAATAAGGACTCAAAGTACGAATTCTCAAATTATATTAAACTACAACATTAAATCCAATTTAATTTGCATTCAATACTAATTCTTTATTTAATTCCAAATTAAATAATTAAACTTTATTAATGAGCCTTTGCGATTTAGATTCTAAATCTAATCATTACGGGTCTCAAAGCCCAATTAACATCCAATGTCAATTTAATTAAAGTCCAATGGGCTTTCAATTAATTTATAAGGCATGGACTTTGGCAACCAAAGCCCAATAAGGAATCACCCTTTTGCCAAAAATCAATTTAGGCCTATTAGGCCCAATTAAAATTATAAAGGCCCATTTTATTATATTTGGACTTTATGGATATGGTTTTGGGCCCAATTGGATCCAACCAATTAACCTAAACCATACTTGGCCCAACCAAGCCCATTAAGCCCAAATACAACTTTAAAAGCCCAATTCCAAATTTAGCCTAACTAATTAAATTAAAAAATTCCAAATTTCACAATTTAATTATCTAAAGTGTATAAGCCATAATTAATTACTCAAATTAACATTTCCAAAATACTAATTTACATAATTAATCATGCTTTCTAATTATCAATTCATGTCCAACATAATTGAAGCAAAATCAAATCTCCATTTCCATGCTTATAAGTCACATAATTTTAGGGTTTGTGTCCGATTTCGATTTTAATCCAATTAAATCATAAATCAACATTTCCCAAGTCATTCAAACTCATCCAATGATTCAAAAAACAAAAAATCACCATGACATTTAGGGCACAAACTTTCGACCAAGCCAATAATTTGGGGAAATTTTGATCCAATTCAATTTTCATCAAATTGATCACTAATAACTCTAAGTTATCATCATTCAAGCATACTCAAACAATCAATTTCATCCAAACATGCTCAAATCAATTTTACCCAATTTTTACCCTAAATCAAATTTCATGCTTAAACCTGGCTCTGATACCATTGTTGGGTTTCTACTATAGTCCCAAGATCAATCAAGCAATGAAAATAATGTGAATACAACATACTTACAATGAGCGAATGTTGAAGATGATGAACACAAAAATTTCTTGCTCTTTCCTTGAATCTCTCGGCAATGCCCAAGTTTTGTGCTCCTTGTTTTCGGTCAAGCCCTCCATGGATGCTCCAAGCTCTCGGCAATGCTCAAGGGTTTTTTCCCTATCACCTTTGAATGACCCATTGGATGTGCTAGCATCATGAAAAATTTGCCACAAATTCTTTCCTTTTGCATGTGTAGTTCTCGGCCAAGCCAAGAACTTGAGAGAGAAAAATTGGCCCTTGGCTGAATGAGGGAGAGAGAGAGAGAGATGATGTTGTGTGTGTGTGGTTATTTTGATTTCAAAAATCAAAAATAAGATATACCAAAATTTTGGTAAATCATCTCCCATCATTACCAACTTGGAGTGTTTAACACACTATCACCAACCACCAACTTCTATCACTTGAAAGTGATAAAGTTGACTAGTGATGTGACTTGATGTGACTTGTGGGCCCACTCGATTCGAAATGCGAGTGGGCCCGCAAACACTCCCGGGCTCGGGTTCGCTAATTCTAAATTAACGAATTTTCCGTTGCGACGTAATTAAATCAAATTTAATTAAATAATTATGCCTAGCAAAATTACTATTCACGTTGCTAGCGAATTAATTTTAAATTAACTCATTCGCCCGAATTAAAATCCAATTTTAATTCCGCGTCGAAATCTAATTTCGTATAATATATCAAATATATTATTTATCGATTAATTCCAAATTAATCGTTCTATCTCTTTAAATAATATTTTATCCCAGGTAAAATATCTCTGTAATTAATCCTAGATTAATTTTCTCTCTTTAATAATTAATCCTAGATTAATTATGTGTGAGTCATACGTCATTGGTGAATCTTCGGGAAGCGACCCATGAGATCCCCGGATATGTTGGCAGTAAATCCGGTCGTCGGACTATCCGAACACGTACGTACCTAGTACTACATTTTAACCGATTTACAAGACATGGTTGGCTTCTAGCAAAGCACCGTGCCTACCTAATTCTCAAGAAATATTCTTAAAGGAATATGTAATCTATATCAGGCGTAGTATACGTAGTATTGCGTATTGCGATCCAGCATCAGATGTCACATGCTAGGCCTGGGGCTGGAATTGTGTCTGCCCCATACGAAGCACATGTCGGATCTCTGGTAACTAGTCTCTATAATCGGATAATCATGACCTAGTCATATTATCCCGATGACTGCAGTACTAAACAGTACTAGTTCCGTATCCTACGTGACCATCATCTCTATATGACTAGAGTGATACTTCCATCTTGACATCACACCCAATACACTACGATTCTCAATATACCCAGAAGAGGCGTACACATAACTGGTTAAAGCCCTGGACGAACAAAACCAAAGTATATTGATTGTCGCAAGTATTAGCGGTGCAAGTCTCAGGTTAAGACCAAATACACTTACCCTGATTCGGACTTCCATAGACACATAGTCATACTACCAATGGAATTCCGAGGGGTCTATCCAGAGCGAAGCTATTTCCGTACCATTGGTAAACACAACCTCCTATTACACTTGCATGAGTATCCTATACCCAAATATATGAGAACTATACCGTTATGCTCCCATAACACGCACAAGTGCAATACTAGTCTATTCCGTATTATCGATGTCCAATCTCGATAATACTCCGACTAGGGATGTTTTAATGATTAAACCTTCATGGATTGATACTGTCTCATATCTTATCAATCCGGAACTAATCATATGGACTTTTATCATTTATATATCCCGGTAATCTAATTACAAATAACAAAAGAGCAATTCCTTTGTCACATAGTTAATTTGTAGAACAACACAATGCTCTGTAAAAATAGTGATGCTATGGGTCATAATTGTCCCATTGTTATGGCCAATATCATCACTATTTGTACAGAACATGGTATTGTTATACAAATTAACTATGTGACAAAGGAAATTGCTCTTTTATCATTTGTAATTGGATTACCAAGATACATAAATGATAAAAGTCCATATGATTAGTTCCGGATTAATAAGATATGAGACAGTATTAATCCACTAAGGTTTAATCATTAAAATATCCCTAGTCGTACTATTATCGAGATTGGATATCAATAATACAGAATAGACTAGTATTGCACTTGTGCGCGTTGTGGGAGCATAACGACATAGTTCTTATATATTTAAGTATTGGATACTTATGCAAGTGTGATAGGAGGTTGTTTTTACCGATGGTACGGGAACAGCTTCGATCTGGATAGACCCCTCGGAATTCCATTGGGAGTATAACTATGTGTCTATGGAAGTCCGAATCAGGGTAGGTGTATTTATTCTTAACCTGAGACTTGCATCGCTAATACTTGCGACAATCAATATACTTTGGTTTTGGTCGTCCAGGGCTTTAACAGGTTCTGTGTACGCCTCTTCTGGGTATACTGAGAATCGTAGTGTATTGGGTGTGATGTCAAGATGGAAGTATCACTCCAGTCATATGGAGATGATGGTCACGTAGGATACGGAACTAGTACTCTTTAGTACTGCAGTCATCGGGATAATATGACTAGGTCATGATTATCCGATTATAGAGACTAGTTACCAGAGATCCGACATGTGCTTCGTACATGGCAGACACAATTCCAGCCCCAGGCCTAGCACGTGACATCCGATACTGGATCGCAATACGCACTACTACGATATGAATTAAAATAATAATTCGATATATTATATGAAATAGATTTCATACGGAATTAAATTGGATTTTAATTAGGGCGAACGAGTTAATTTAGAATTAATTCGTGAGGACGGAATAGAAATTTTGCTATGCATAATTATTTAATTAAATTTGATTTAATTACGTGCAACGGAAAATTAGTTAATTCAGAATTACGAACCCGAGCCCGGAGTGTTTGTGGGCCCACTCGGATTTTGAATTTAAGTGGGGCCCACACAAGTCACATCACCTAGTCAACTTTATTAGCTTTTTGGTTGATAGAAGTTGGTGGATTTTGATGGCTTGTAACTTACACAAGCTTGATGTATAAAAGACATATACCAACTTTTGGTATTTGGCAATTTAATTTAGGAAATCAAATAAAATTTTCATTCATCACTTTCTCTCTCATTCACGCCATTTCTCATCCCCCAACTCTCTCAATTTTGGTTCACTTTGCCGTGAACTTCAAAGGCTCCAATAAAGAAATTGTTGCAAATTCTTCCTAGTGCTAGCACACAAAGAGTTATACAAAGGTGATAGGGAAACCAATCCATGAGTTTGGAATTCAAGGACAAGCTTGGAAGCTCAACATACATCAAAGAGGAGCTTGGAGCACAACACAAAGGCTTGAAATTTTTGTTATCTCCTACATCCAAAACTGATCAAAGTGAGTATTTTCTGCATTCTTACTTTGTTGTATTCACATGATTTCTTGCTTAATTGATCTTGGTATGACCTAGAAAACCCAACAATGGTATCAGAGCATAATTGAGCATGAAATTGAATTTAGGTTCCCTAAACTTTAATTTGGGGCTTTTGTGATTAATGCATGATTTCTTAAAATTGAGTGTTTGGTTGATGTTAGATGATGATTACTTAGAGTTTTGCATCATTGGATTTGGTAAAATTGATTGAATAATTTTCCCAAAATCCTTATGTTGGCCGAATATGACCCTAGGATAAGCTCATGGAAATTTTTGAATTTTAGACAATTGGATGTGTTTAAAATGCATGGGATATATTAGTTTGTGATTTATTGGATTGAAATCAAAATTGATATAAAATCCCTAATTGCCATGAGCTTATGGAAGCATGAATGAATTGATTTTGTTTCAATTGTGTTGGACATAAATTGATTAGTTAAAGCATGATTAATTAGTGTAAATTGGTATTTTGGAAATGTTAATTTGAATAATTAATTATGGCTATACACTTTAGTTAATTGAATTGTGATATTGGGAATATTAGAATTTAATTAATAAGGCTTAATTTGGAATTGGGCTATTAATATTTTATTTGGGCTTAATGGGCTTGGTTGGGCCAAGTTTGGTTTAGGATAATTGGTTGGATCCAATTGGGCCTAAAACCATTTCCATAAAGTCCAAATATGATAATTGGGCCTTTAAAATTTAATTGGGCCTAATAGGCTAAAATTAATTTTGTGGCAAAGGGTGATTCCTTATTGGGCTTTGGTTGCCAAAGTCCATGCCTTATAAATTAATTGAAAGCCCATTGGACTTTAATTAAATTGACATTGGATGTTAATTGGTCTTTGAAACCCATTAAGATTAGATTTAGAATCTAAGTCGCAAAGGCTCATTAATAAAAGTGTAATTATTTAATTTGGAATTAAATAAAGAATTAGTATTGAATACGGATTAAATTGGATTTAATATTGTAGTTCGATATAATTCAAGAATTCATACTTGAGTACTTATTCTTAAAACGAGTTGGACTCGCGCCAAATCAAATCGTTGTTTGAACATTGGATGGTCATTAATCAAAGATTAATTAATTGTATTAGATTGATTGATAACATGCTTTGTGTGAATACATGGATGTGATGTATGAATAATGTATATCGGATGGATATTAGATGGGTGAGGGCAATTTTGGAAATTTTTGTAATAAATTTAGAATTTATTAAATTGGACCTGCGTGTCCAGCCTATTACCTCTTGACTCATTGTATTTCTCTTCTCACCTATTCCCCTCAATGTAAATGAGGTTTCTTTAGAAGTGTTATGTAATTGGGTAGAAGTAAGATTTGTGCCAGCGGGAGAGAGGAAAGGGAGAGATTTGTTCTAGGAACAAATTGTATTATATATCCATCTGCATATCATTATTAATTTATTTGTCGCGCCTTATTATGATTTTAGAATGCATGTTTAAGGGTGTATGATGAGACCTAATCAAAGATAATTAATTGGTTGCCAATTACGCGAAAAACCCTCAACAAATATTAAGTTTTTTCCTTCCATTGAATGATTCTCTCTCAAGATCCAAGATTGGCACTGGTTTATTGGCCAAAGTCAATACCTTTATCCATCGTGGATGTGTTTGAATCATGAAGGATTTGTTCCATATCGTATGTCTTGTCTAGGTTGTGATTTGTTGGCCAAAGTCAAGATCACTTCTTGTCCATCGACATCGATTACGAAGCTTCCAAAGTCAATGGGTCCCGCTTAACTGGAATCATTAAGCTTGTTGTGCCAAAGCCAAGGCTTAGTTGATTCAGAGGAAAAGGTTAGGAAAATATATTGGATATATTGGCATATATATATTATATATATAGTTTCGGACTTAGAGGTCCACCTACTGGATCTAGGAATTGGATGAGATCCATTGATCTTAGAGATCTACCAAGTTAAATATCATACAGCTTGTTGGCCAAAGCCAAGGTTGTGTTATTTAACAGGATCCTAGCCCACTAGGAAACTAGGTTTCCCGAGTACTCAACAGAGGGTTAGAGGCTCGCCGAAAAATAGTGGGAGGCAATATTAAATTTGCAATTTCGTTTAGATACTTGCCAATACTCGCTCATTTCAATTTTCGTCATTAATTAAAAAATATAGAGTAGTATTTAATTGTTGTTTTAAATTAAACAGTTTGACTGTTTTCAAACTACTTCATTTATAATTGATTTTATAATTGGATTATAGTAATCAATATATTTGAATTTAACCAATCAAATAATAGTTGATTATATAGTTGGACTATAGTAATCATTATATTCGATTATACCCAAAATCGTTGATTGGATAGTTGGACTATTGGAATCAAGATAACTGAAATATTAGCGTTTAGAACATAATCCTGGGTGAAAATGTCTTTAAGCGGCTTTAATTTTCAAATTGGGAATAGAACCTCAGGATAGTCCTGGAAACTGAGAAGTTATTCTATTTGATAGAGAAACATCTCGGGCCTAAGGCCGGAGTTGAGCGAATAGTGGAGCATGAGTTTTGGAAGACTCATGGTGATGATAACTTTAGTACTCAATCTGTTATGCTTACCGCAATGACTCTTTAATTCCGTCGTCAAAATTAAGGATTAGATCTTTGTACCATGATGATGAAATTAAAGATCTTCATAGATTTATTCTTAGATCTTAGAAGTACAAATTGCAAAAGAAGCTCTTTCTCTCGCGTATGTCAGAGGGTACATCTGACGAGCACTAGGTGTCGCTGATGATTGCTGACATCGATCAGCTAGGTTAGCTGGGCATTACCTCCGTGGCTGAGACTACCAAAGATTTGATCTTATAGTCTCTACCCGAAAGCTGGGGCATGTTCATTATGAACCAAGAGTAAACTCTTGGAAAGTTGATGGCTATGCTCAAGGAGACAGAGCCAGAGCTTCTTAAATGGGCAAAGGAAAAATCATCACAGTCTTCTAGGAAGATAAATGACATATCCCAAGATGTCTACCTAAAATGTGGCAAACGGTTTCACTGAAGCGTGACTGCCGTATGGACAAGGCAGACATGAAGGAAATGAAGGCGGGACAAGGCTCCGGCTTCAAGCATGTTTGTCATAAACATGTTCACAACTAGTTTCAAAATTGGATTTTGATACTAGATGTGGTACATAAATATATGTACTGATGTGCAGAATCTGCTGATTCGCAGGAGACTGACTTCAGTTTAGATCTATCTACGAGTCGGAAATGGGACGAGAGTCGCTGTTTTAACCGTAGAAACCTAAGTTTAGGAACTACCCTTTGGGTATGTACTTAAATTAGGAAACTGTTATAATGTACCTAGTTTGACTAGAAACATTATCTTTATTTCTAAGTTTAACCCGTTGCGGGTATACCTTTATATTCTAGAACACTAAGTGTTTTATTTTATAAAGATGATATTGAGATAAGCACATTAGATGTGAATAACAATATTTATATTTAGAATATAAATGAATCTCATATGTATGACATGACAAGCAAATAGCTCAAACTGAATTAATCAGTTGAGATTTAAAAAATGGCATTGTTGTCTGGGACACATTAACAAGACTCGTATATCCACACTTTCAAAGAGTGGGTACTAGGATGAATTTGATTCTAATAAAATGATGTCTACGAATCTAGTTTATTAGGCAAAGTGCCTAAAACACCTTTTACTTGGTAAAAGTGTAAGTGCCACCGATCTGTTAGCCCTAGTTCATAGTGACATAAGTGGGCCCATATCTAGAAAGGCTAGAGGTGGATATGAATACTTCGTAACCTTTACGGATGTGGCATCACGTTATGGTTATGTGTATCTTAATGAAACACAAGTCAGAAACTTTTAGAGTTTCAACTCGAAGTAGACAGACAGACTGGCTAAAGTATTAAACCATCAAGGTTAGACTGTGGTGGAAAATACTTAAGCAGTAAGTTTCTCGACTATCTGAAAGAGTATGGTATTCTTTCACAGTGGATTCCTCTCGGAACACCTCAATTTGACGGTGTGTCCGAACAGAGAAACCGAATTTTGTTGGACATGATAAAGTTATTTATGAGTCGCTCTCAGCTACCATTTTCCTTCTAGGGATACGCATTAAACAGTGCAATACTTATTTTGAATAAGGTTCCATGAAAAATCTGTTAGACAGATTTCATATTAGATATGAACAGGAAAGAAACCGGGTTTCTCATTCCTGAAGATTTGGGAATGCTGGGCATATGTTTGGATGATACCAAACTAGAACCCAAATCGGATAAGTGCCTAATTTGTGGGTTATCCTAGGGAAACCAAAATATAGTACTTATACAAATCACAAGAGAATAATGTAATTGTTTCTCTCCATGCGGTTTTCCTAAGAGGAATACCTATATGTAGTGGTAAGTGGGAGGAAAGTAAAACTCGATGAAAATCGGAGTAATATTGTTCCAGGCACTGATTCTTTAACGGAACACAAACAGCTCATCAATGATGAAATTGTACCACAATCTTCAAATACACAAGAACCACATAAGCCGAAGAGAGTCAGAAAATAACCTGGGAGGTATAAGTTTCTGATCTCACCTCATGAAGATGTCAATCTTATTGAGGAATACGAACTGGCTACGTATGAGGAAGTGATACAAGATATCGACTCCTTTCATGGAAAAGTGTCATGAAGTCCGAAATTGATTCCATGTATACCAACCAAGTTTGGACACTGGTTGATGTACCGGAAGGCATTGTGCCTATTGGTACTATATAAGTTTTCCAGGAAGACATATATGGATGGAAACATACCAATGTACAAAGTTAGGCTTGTAGCGAAAAGGTATCGTTATCAACATTGTGTCGATTACGACGAAACCTTTTATTCGTTGCCATGATTAAATCCATTTGGATAATGCTTGCTAATGCTGCATGTTTCATTAATGAAATATGACCGCTGAATGTCAAAACCGCATTCCTTAAATGGAAACCTTTTGGAGGATGTTTATAAACATCCTAACGGTTTTGTCGTACCAAAACATGCAAACAAGGTTTCAAGTTAATTCGATCCATTTATGGATTGAAGCAAGCATTGCGTTCTTGGAATTATCGTTTTGATGTAATCATAATGGTATATGATTTAATTCAAAACAAAGATGATTCTTGTGTATATAAGGTGGTTAGTGGGAGCGTACTGATAATAATTGTCCTGTATAATGATGACATATCATTTCTTAGAAATGACATTCCCATATTACAATCGGTGAAAGCTTGGCTTTCATGAAAATTCTCCATAGAATACTTGGGAGAAACAACCTTTATTCTAGGAATAAAGATCTATTGGGATAGATCTAAAAGTTGTTGGCAATCTCCGAGAAATCGTACATTGAAAAATATGTACGCGACCTTGTGTCTCATATGCTTTGAGCATAAGGAGTCACAATCGTGCCAATCCAAGTGATAGTCACTGGATTAAAGTTAATAACATCCTTAAGTATCTTAGATGAACTAAGGATGCTTTCTTAAGCTATGGAGGAGGAGAACTTGAAGTGACTGGGTTCACCGTTGCAAGTTTCCAAACCGATAAAAATGACTATAAGTCGTAATAAGGGTAATATATTGTTTGAATAACGGAACAGTGAGCTAGAAATCTTCCAAGCAAGTTACTGTTTCCGAATAAACAACAAAAGCGGAATATTGCTGCAGCTGAGGCAGCAATCGAAGCACTTTGGATCTATATAATCTTAATTGGATTAGGAGTAGTTCTGTTAGTAGCTGAGCTAGGCTACGGCACAGGCTAAAGAATTAATGGTCTCATCAACGATCCAAGTATATACTTCAACTATTCATCTGATTTGTTCGGATCATACTTCGTGGCGATGTGATGATCGAATAAATCGCATCAGATGATAACCTTGCAAATCCGTTGATGAAAGTTGTTTCTCAGCAGAAGTTTGAGCGACCCGTACATAGTTCAAGTGTAGGACACTTGAGTGATTGGCTATAGGCCAAGTGGGAGATTGTTGGACAATTATGACCCATAGCATCAATATTTGTACAGAACATGGTGTTGTTGTACAAATTAACCATGTGACAAAGGAAATTGCTCTTTTATCATTTGTAATTGGATTACCAAGATACATAAATGATAAAAGTCCATATGATTAGTTCCGGATTAATAAGATATGAGACAATATTAATCCACTAAGGTTTAATAATTAAAATATCCCTAGTCGTAGTATTATCGAGATTGGACATCGATAATGCGGAATAGACTAGTATTGCACTTGTGCGCGTTGTGGGAGCATAACGGCATAGTTCTCATATATTTAAGTATTGGATACTTATGCAAGTGTGATATGAGGTTGTGTTTATCGATGGTAAGGGAACAGCTTCGCTCTGGATAGACCCCTCAGAATTACATTGGTAGTATGACTATTTGTCTATGGAAGTCCAAATCAGGGTAGGTGTATTTGGTCTTAACCTGAGACTTGCATCGCTAATACTTGCGACAATCAATATACTTTGGTTTTGGTCGTCTAGGGCTTTAACAGGTTCTGTGTACGCCTCTTCTGGGTATACTGAGAATCGTAGTGTATTGGGTGTGTGTCAGGATGGAAGTATCACTCCAGTCACATGGAGATCATGATCACGCAGGATACGAAACTAGTACTCTTTAGTATTGCAGTCATCGAGATAATATGACCAGTTCATGTTTATCCGATTATAGAGACTAGTTACCAGAGATCCGATATATGCTTCGTACGGGGCAGACACAATTCCAGCCCCAGGCCTAGCATGTGACATTCGATACTGGATCGCAATACGCAATACTATGTATACTACGCCTGATATAGATTACATATTCCTTAAAAGAATATTTCTGGAGAATTGGATAGGCACGGTACTTTGCTAGAAGCCAACCATGTCTTGTAAATCGGTAAGAACGTGGTACTAGGTACGCACGTATTCGGATATTCCGATGACCAAATTTACTACCAACATATCCAGGGATCTCATGGGTCGCTTCCCGAAGATTCACCGATGACGTATGACTCGAACATAATTAATATGGGATTAATTAGTAGAGAAAGAAAATTAATCTAGGATTAATTACAGAGAGATTTTATCTGGGATAAAATACTATTTGAAGAGAGAACGATTAATTTGGAATTAATCGATAAAATAATATATTCGATATATTATATGAAATTAGATTTCATAACAGAATTAAAATTGGATTTTAATTCGGGCGAATGAGTTAATTTAGAATTAATTCGCGAGCGACGTGAATAGTAATTTTGCTAGGTATAATTATTTAATTAAATTTGATTTAATTACGTCGCAACGGAAAATTCGTTAAATCGGAATTAACGAACTCGAGCCCGGGAGTGTTTGCGAGCCCACTCGAATTTTGAATTTAAGTGGGGCCCACACAAGTCATATCACCTAGTCAACTTTATTAGCTTTTTGGTTGATAGAAGTTGGTGGATTTTGGTGGCTTGTAACTTACACAAGCTTGATGTATGAAAGACATATACCAACTTTTGGTATTTGGCAATTTAATTTAGGAAATCAAATACAATTTTCATTCATCACTTTCTCTCTCATTCACACCATTTCTCATCTCCCAACTCTCTCAATTTTGGTTCACTTTGCCGTGAACTTCAAAGGCTCCAAGGAAGAAATTTGTTGCAAATTCTTCCTAGTGCTAGTACACAAAGAGTTATACAAAGGTGATAGGGAAACCAATCCATGAGTTTGGAATTCAAGGACAACATTGGAAGCTCAACATACATCAAAGAGGAGCTTGGAGCACAACACAAAGGCTTGGAATTTTTGTTATCTCCTACATCCAAAACCGATCAAAGTGAGTATTTTCCGCATTCTTACTCTGTTGTATTCACATGATTTCTTGCTTAATTTGATCTTGGTATGACCTAGAAAACCCAACAGATTGGATATCATCTTGATGTGTATTGAACATTAAAAGAGCAAAATGCACAATTTGGCCAAAAAAGGGGGCTCACGGTATTTAGACAAAAATTTGGGGTTCATGTTGTAATTTGTTTTTAGATGTGTATGACATGTTAAAATCATCTTAGAAATAATTTAGAATCATCAAAAAATTGTTTCGAACAATTTAGGACTAAAATGAACAAAATATAAGTTTTGCGGCAATTTGGAAATTACATAAAAATTTGATTTCTTGTGTAATGTTTCATAATTAATGGTATCATAGCGAGTCTGATTCTAGGCCCCCTAATATGATTAGCCCATTAAATTCAATGTTTAATATTGTTGTCTTAGTTTATACATGCTTGTTTTAATCTAATTTGATTAGATTTAGGGTGTATGACACTTTGCGGAAAATCCCTAATAATAAGGTTTAAATGTAATTATGTATTTGATGCATGTTATATGGTCCGTCTTGTCAATACGGTTTATGAATATTTGTCCATGACTACATCTGAGACCGTGCCTCTACTGTGAGGGTGTAGCCGATAGAGATTTATTTATACCGGATGTATGTCAGATACTAGATAAATTCAAGTGAAAGCGCAATCCTGAAAGTGCCCTAGCTATCAGGGTTACGCAAGTAGCTTGAGTTTATCATTCACGAGTTTAACCTTGGTACGTCTCCTTGTGGGCCTGCCTTAGCAGTCACAACGAGAAACGACCAGGATCGGAAACCCATGAGTCACTAGCGAGTGATTGACAAATGAGTTGTCTACCTAATGAATATACGTAGGTGAAACCGTGCCTCTGCTGTGAGCTGAAATATATTCATGGAATCCACCTTTCACTATTTGTATTTAATTTAATTATTAAATCTTTGTATTCTGTTTGGGGATTACATTATTGCATGATTTAGTGGAGAGGTATTTTTAGATTAAAAATTCATGATCTAGTTAATGCTTTTATGATATTATATGAAACTGCTTTATTTTCTGCTAACCGTTTTTCGTGATCTATATGATAGATTTGTGATGGCGGCACCATCTACTAATCAGTTTGCGAGTATGCTTGATGCGAACAAACTTAAAGGCGCATAGAACTTCACTGATTGGGACTTGGATTTGAGAATTGTCCTCGATTCCGAGAAGTTGGGATATATTCTTGAGGGTCTGTTGCCCCTTGTTGTGGCAGAGGACGCAACACCGAAGAAACACCAAGTTTTTCAAGCTT
Organism: Zanthoxylum bungeanum; assembly: GCA_019454045.1. Lineage (NCBI taxonomy): Eukaryota > Viridiplantae > Streptophyta > Magnoliopsida > Sapindales > Rutaceae > Zanthoxylum > Zanthoxylum bungeanum. The sequence goes on along the minus strand of SKCR01003927.1, from coordinate 10,296 downwards.
GGAAAGATGATGACTTAAAATTTAAGTCATATATCTTAAGTTCACTGTCTCCGGGACTCAAGAAACAATACTATGGCATGTCAGATGCGTATAGTATGATGACACGATTAAGACAATCATTTGAGAACCAAGAACAAGTTGTTGTTCACAAGGTTGCAATGGAACTGTTCCATGCGTGAATGGATGAGGGGTAAGCTGTTAGCCCGTATTTTCTTCAGATGATCAATTTGATCGATCAATTGAGGCAATATAATCTCATTTTGAATGACATTCTCGGTAGAAGTGTCATTCTTGGTTCACTCCCAGCTTCTTATCGCCAGTTCGTGATGTACTTCAACATGAACGGGATTATCTGTACCTACCATGAACTGCGTAGGATGTTGCTCACGGCAGAAGAGGACCTCAAGAATGGAGTACAGACTCACCCTCCGAGACCTACTTCACTTTCTGCTTCTTCCCAGACTTGCTCAAAGGGAAAGAAGTAGAAATGGAAGAAGAATAAGGGTTTCGGTCCTCAACCACAGGGAAAGATAGCAAAGCCCAAGAGGGATTCTGAATGCCATCACTGTAGCAAAGTCAGGCACTGGAAAAGGAACTGTCCTGACTATATTGCCCAGCAGAGGAGGGATAGAGCATCTACATCAGGTACATTTATTTTTCCAGTTATTGATATATCTTTGGCTTGTGAAGCCGTTACATCCAGCTGGATTTTAGATTCTGCTTGTCCCATTCACATTTGCAATTCGTTGCAGATGCTGAAGGAAATTAGGAAACTGAAGCCTGGAGAGATGCAGTTGCGATTCGGGAGTGGAGACTATCTGGATGTAGTTGCAGTGGGAGTATCCGAGATCTCATTGCCGAATGTGACACTTTTGTTATATGAATGTCATTTTATACCTAGATGTGTAGCTAATATTATATCTTTTTTTTATTAGATACAGAAGGTTATCGTATTAATATTAAGAACTGTTCTTTGTATTTATATGATAAACGTAATATTCAGATCCTTTGTTGTCCAAATAAGCATGGTCATTATACATTGCAAACTTCTAAAGATATTTTAAATACTGGAGTTAATAAACGTAGTTTACCTGTTGTTAATAATACTGAACTTTGGCATATGCGGCTAGGTCATATAGGCGTTAAACGCCTTACCCAATTGGTTATGAATGGTTTGATACCAGATCTTACCATTGAATCCTATCCAACTTGTGAATCGTGTATTCAGGGTAAGATAACCAAAGTCCCATTTTCTGGTGTTGGACACCGCGCCACTAACTTACTGGAACTCGTACATTCTAGTGTATGGGGTCCACTAAGTCAGACTGCTCACAGTGGTTATTCGTACTTCGTTACCTTTACCGATGATCTGTCACGGTACGGTTATGTCTATTTGATGCGACATAAATCAGAAACCTTTGAAAAGTTCAAAGAGTTCCGAAATGAAGTAGAAAAATAAACTGGTCAATATATTAAATGCCTTCGATCCGATCAAGGTGGAGAATATATGAGTGGTGAGTTCATTGATTATATGAAGGAGAATGGGATTCTCGCTCAATATACTCCTCCAGGTACTCCACAGCACAATGGAGTGTCTGAGAGGAGAAATCAGACTTTATTGGATATGGTCCGATCGATGTTGAGTTTCACAGATTTGCCATATTTCTTATAGGGCTACTCTCTTTTGACAGCTGCACATCTTTTGAATAAGATTCCTTCAAAAGCGGTTCCTACGACTTCGTATGAGATATGGTTCGGTAGGAGACCAAATCTTAGTTACATTAAGGTTTGGGGTTGTCCTGCCTATGTCAGGGTGACTCAGCAATATAAGCTTTCGCCTCGAGGGAAAAATTTTAGGTTTGTCGGATATCCTTCGAATATGAGTGGATATCTGTTCTATGATACCGAGCATCGAAATATGTTCGTAGCTCGCTTCGCAAGATTTCTAGAAGTAGAAGTTTTTTTCAGATGGTGGTAATCATAGACAGGTTGAACTTGATGAAGTCCAACCTGAAAAACAACGAACCAACGGAGGAACCCGAAGTTCATGAAGATGAAGGACCTTCAACGCACACACTCCGTAGGTCAGAAAAGGGTATCTAGACCTCCTGAACGCTTGTATTTGATACAAGAAAAGAGTCTAGATGTTCTCTTAGTTGAAGAGACATATCATTTTACCTATAGAGAATCGATGTTGGACATCGACTCCGTGAAATGGAAAAGTTCCATGAAATCCAAGATAGACTCAATGCATGAGAATCAAGTTTGGGACTTGGTCCCGCTTCCTGAAGGAATTGTTCCTATCGGTAGTAAATGGATTTACAAAAGGAAGCGAGGGCCTGACGGTAAGGTTGAAACTTACAAGGCTCGACTGGTAGCAAGAGGTTACACGCAGTGACCTGGTGTCGACTAGGATGAAACTTTTTCACCAGTTGCAATGCTTAAGTCTATTAGGATTTTGCTTTCTATAGCTGCGTATCATGACTACGAGATTTGGAAAATGGATGTCAAAACGGATTTTCTAAATAGATTTCTTGATGAAGAAATCCATATTGAACAGCTGGAAGGTTTTTCATCCAGCGAAAACTCGGGTATGGTGTGTAAACTTAAGAAGTCCATTTATGGACTTAAACAAGCTTCACGAAGTTGGAATCTTTGATTCGATGAGATTATTAGATCGTCTGGATATTTCAAGAATTCAGAACAATCCTGTGTGTATCAAAAGGCCAGTGGGAGCATGGTCGTATTTTTAGTCATATATGTTGATGACATCCTAATCATTGGGAATGATATAGGAATGTTACAAAGCGTCAAAGCGTACCTTGTAAGAATTTCTCCATGAAGGACCTAGGAGAAGCTTCCTATGTTTTAGGGATAAAACTCTATAGAGATAGACAAAGAAGACTGATTAGGTTGTCCCAATCAACATACATAGATAAGATCTTGGAACGATATAATTTTGGTAACTGTAAGACAACAAACATACCGTTCAGACATGTGATTCATCTTTCGAAGAAGATGAGTCCACAAATAGAAGATGAGAAGGTTAGAATGTCTAACCAACCTTATGCTTTGTGTTTGGGTAGCATAATGTATGACATATTATGTACGAGGCCTGATATCAGTTTCACTGTTAGCGTAACTAGTCGATATCAGTCCAATCCAGGTAATGACCATTGGATGGCCATTTAACATATCCTGAAGTATCTTAAAGAAACTAAGGATAAATTGATAATTTATGGAGGAAATGAACTGCTAGTTAACGGGTATACGGATTCCGATTTCCAATCGGATCCCGATGATAGAAAGTCTACATCTGGATTCGTCTTTACCCTTAATGGAGGTGTAGTTTGTTGGAAGAGTTCCAAACAGGGGTTAAGAGCAGATTCCACCACTGAGGGAGAATATATTGTAGCTTCTGAAGCTGCAAAATAGGCTGTGTGGATAAAGAATTTATCACAGAATTGGGAGTTGTCCCAAGTATCGAGAATGTGATTTCGTTATACTGTGATAATACTGGAGCCATTGCGCTGGCAAAGGAACCAATGGCGCATCAGAAGTCGAATCATGTGGAATGAAAGTACCACATCATTCGAGAGATTGTGTCAAGATGGGATATTATCGTGTGCAAGGTACCGAGTGAAGATAATGTAGTAGACCCGCTGACGAAGGCCATACCTCCGAAGTTGTTTGATAAACACGTAGAGTCGATTGGTATTAGATACAATCGATATTGGCACTAGAGCAAGTGGGAGATTTTGTTGGGGTTGGTGCTCAGAACGCCAATTCCCGGTTGTATTTCTTTGAGAATACTACTGTAAAACATTATTTTTATGAATAATATAAGCAGTTTCTGTAATATAATATATCTTTTAATATGGTAAAGATGTAATGACCATATAATGACTAGTCATGATGCTGTTGCAAAAGCGTCGCAACTGACATTGAGTTGTATCATGACGTTGTCATTCTCAGACAGTTCCTAGTCAAGGTTACACAACTTGGTCAGTATAGTAAACTCGTTGAGATCAGTACATGTCGTATACTGGAATATATGATTCCAATGGTTTCTCAATGAACCAGGAGTCTTGGAGACTCGTATAGACGTGTAGGTGTTTATAACGGATAAACACTGAACGACTCATCAAAGATTCTTAATGGATGGTACACCAACGTCAATAAGAATCTTCTCGGGTTGAGTAGCACTTGTGATTCTTCGACTTGAGATACCACTGTGGGCACATGAGACATCTTCCACACTTAGATGGCAGTCACGTCACCGATCTATTTAGATCAGACCTCCGCCTGTTCGTTGGGTGTGGATAGATCCTCAAGGTGTCCTGTGTGTATCGAGATAGGATCCGTCAGTTCTGTTTACAGAGCATAGGTAGTCCATATGATTAGCAATCAGATAAAAACCATGGGCCCGTGGTACACTTTAGAAGTCAGTTCTAAGTGTTCTTTTATAGATTGCTAATAGAGACGTCGACGGGATTGTCCCCATAGAGATTTGACGTTTACATCTATATCTATGGGATATATCCGGATACTTGTGATGGAGGAATTATACATTTGACATGACCTCGACCTGTATGATTCAGTGAGTTTATTTGTGATCGTCATAATTTACGGGTGGGTAAATTATGGACACGAAATTGGATTTCATGACGAATATGCCTGAATCTAGAGAGTCTCACTAATGAAATATACTCGTAGAGCACTAGGGCAACATTTATAAATAATACTGATTATTTATAAAGTCGTTTAAAAGTTAAACGAAAAATACATGTGTTGGGGACCCGATAGTCATTTCCTTAATTTTTGTGTATTTGCATTTAATGTTAGATTAATTCAAATACACATTAATTAATTGTCAAATTGAGATATTTGACTAATATCATAAATATATATGTATTTGATATTTATTGTAAATATAATACATATATTTAATATATTTGTATTTAAATAATTATTTAATTATTTAATTGTAAATAATTATTTAATTATAAATATTTTAAGTTGTGATATTTAGTAAATGTTTTTTGGTTGCCTTTGTTGAATTTAACCAAATCATTAAAGTTGTAATGATGTAAAGTTAACAAGTTGAAAATGCCTTAAATGAAACAAAATAAATATCTTGATATTTATATACCCAAAAATTCGGCCAAGGCCATTTTTCCAAGTATAAATTATTTGTTTCAATTTAGGGTTTTAATTAACCTAAAACTCTTATTAAAAACTCCATTTAAGAAGACAAAAGAAGCTTGAGAGAAAGAAAAAGAAAAACAAAGAAAAGAAAAGCTTGGATTTTAGTAAGTTTCTTCAACTTACTATTAGAGTGAAAAATGTTCCTTGTGTTCTAGGCTACATACTATATTATTCTCATGTTTTTCTATTCTTTATTCTTTGTTTTTTTGTTGGATGGAAGTTTGAGGATAGGGTTAATGCATGTAAAGGTCATAGAATGCTTCTAATATGTTAACAATCATTCTTTTGATGGTTTTAGAAACTAGTTGCCATTCTAGAGTTATTGACCCACTCTTAAATGACCTAGATTTTTTCTATAGTTATTTCATTGTGGTGAGGCTGGATTGGTGTGGAAGAAACTTGATTGAAGTGTTGGATTTAATTAATTTGGCCTAATTTGTCCAATTTTTTGAAATTGAAAAATTAGGGTTTAAGACCACTTCCAAATTTGGGGTTTTTCATTTATGTTGTGTATTTGGATGTGCATATGATTCATATAAAATCTTATGTTGATTGGATATCATCTTGATGTGTTTTGAACATTAAAAGAGCAAAATGCACAATTTGGCCAAAAAAGTGGGGCTCACGGCATTTGGACAAAAATTTGGGGTTCATGTTGCAATTTATTTTTTGATGTGTATGTCATTTTAAAATCATCTTAGAAATGATTTAGAATCATCCAAAAATTATTTCGAACAATTTTGGACTAAAATGAATAAAATGCAAAATTTTGGGGTAATTTGGTAATTACATAAAAATTTGATTTCTTGTGTAATATTTCATAATTTAACAATTGGATAATTAAATAAATAAGTTTATTTAATTGATCCGAGAAAAAATTTTGAAATTGGAAAATTTTTGATTTTCCACTTTTCCGATGCATTACCGGATTTTCGCCATTAAACCCCAACATGACCATCGACAGAGGCTTTAGCATAATTTCGTGTTCCAGGTTAATAAACTGATATATTGCACAAACATGAGATAGTCACTTCATCTTTAAAAGATATTAGAAGAATTCACAACCCTACATAGTTTAAAATATTGAGTTTTCCATTTGATTTACTTTCACACTGTTTTATTTACTTGTTTTCAGACAAAAATCACCATCCAATCAATAATCAATCAATTAAATACTCGTAAACATTTGGCTTCATATAGTAATAGATGAGGTATTAAGTCCTCATGGGATCGATACATTTTACACTACTTGAGTGATACGTGCGCTTGCTTAACATGAGTAATTTCACCGATCAAGTTTTTGGCACCATTGCCGGGGACTTATTTATCTTTTACTATTAATTTTGGAGTTAGATACATTTACATGTGTCTAATTTGTTTTTACTTATTATTTTTATTTTTTTTATGTTTCAGGTTCTCAGACACTACATGAGAAGAACCATAAGCTTTGAAATCCGTCCGCTTGACCCATAGATTGAAAGAACTATCAGACAGTTGAGAAAGGAAATGCGAAAAGGCCAAGAAGCATAGATCAACATGAAAAATCAAGAACCTGAACCTTTGGGGGTTGCACCACCAATTCCCATTCAAGACGGAACTATTCTGGTGGTTTACGACTTCATTTCATATATTGTACTTGTTAGACAGTAATGACCCATAGCGTCACTATTTTGTAAATGATATTGTATTATTGTACAAAATTAACTATGTAGTAATGAAATTGCCTTTTACCGTTTTGTAATTTATTACTTTGATATATAATGGTAAAAGTCCCTATGATTAATTCCGATTGAGATGATATGAGACAGTATCAATCCATAAAGGTTTAATCATTAAATATCCCTAGTCGTAGTAGTATATCGAGATTGGACATCGATAATGCGGAATAGACTAGTACTGCACTTGTGCGTGTTGTGAGGGCACAACAGCATAGTTCTCATATATTTGAGTATTGGATACTTATGCAAGTGCGGTAGGAGGTTGTGTTTTACCGATGGTACGGAAAACAGCTTCGCTCTGGATAGACCCCGCGGAATCCCATTGGTAGTATGTCTGCGTGTCTATGGGAGTCCGCTTCAGGGTAGGTGCATATGGTCTTAACCTGAGACTTGCATCGCTAGTACTTGCGACAATCGGTAGACTTTAGTTTTGGTCGTCCAGGGCTTTAACAGGTTCTGTGTACACCTCTTCTAGGTTTATCGGGAATCGTAGTGTATTGGGTGTGATGTCAAGACGGAAGTATCACTTCAGACATATGGAGATGATGATCGCGCAAGATACAGAACTAGTACTCTATAATGGTTGCAACCATCGGGATAATATGACAAGGTCAGGATTATCCGATTCAAAGAGACTAGTTGCTTGATGTCCGATATATGTATCGTACGGGGCAGACACATCTCCAGCCCCAGGCCTTACATGTGATCATCCGATACTGGATCAGTATACACTATACTACGGTATACTACGCCTGTTATAGATCTTATATTCCAATAAGAATATTTCTGGAGAATTGGGTAGGCATGGCGTTTTTCTAGAGGCTAACCTTGTCTTATAAATCGGTAAAAACGTAGTACTTGGTACGTACGTGTTCGGATAATCTGACGGCCGTATTTACTGCCAACATATCCAGAGATCTCTTGGGTCGCTTCCCGAAGATTCACCAATGACGTATGATTCAAACTCGATTAATCTTGATTAATTACGGAGAGACTTTATCTTGGATAAAGTACTATACATAGAGAGAGAACGATTAATTTGGAATTAATCGTAAAATTATTATATTCGATATAATAATCGAAATTCGATTTCGACGCGAAATTAAAATTAGATTTTAATTCGGGCAAACGAGTTAATTTAGAATTAATTCGTTAGCGACGTAAATAATAATTTCGCTAGGCGCAATTATTTATTTAAATTCGATTTAATTAACATCGCGACGAAAGTTCGGTATTTCAGAAATATCGAACCCGAACGCGTGAGTACGCGTGGGCCCACTTTCATTTGGGTTGTGTGGGGCCCACATGACACATGTCATTTTATGTATTATTTAATTGTTAATACATTGCATGGTGATAGTGTACAATACACTCAATGGTTTTGCATGGAGTTTGAGTGTTTGACACTCTAAGCCATTGCATGATTTGTGTCATAAGTTTATTATTAATTTAATAAATATTATGGCATAAATATAAATTGATTTTTTGTAACAAAAATCATAACACTCTCTCCTATTCTCTCATGACCGAAACTGTGAGCTCTCACAGCCCTCTCCACTTTTCTGTTTTTGTTGCAAAAACTTGAAGATTTGTGTTTGTTTGGAACATAAAATCACACACAGGCTAGCACCATCAAGGGATCATACAAAGGTGTTATGGGAAACTAATCTTAGAGCTTGGAAGGATCAAAAATTGCTTGGAGCTTCTCTTTTCTGTTTGGCCGAAACCCTCACTGCACAAAGGAGAAAATTTTTGTTTCATCAACGCATCCGCATTCCGATCTTTGTGAGTATGATTCCGCCATACTTCAATATTGTTCATTCATTTATATGTTTTGTTTGCTCTTTTGATCTTGGGACATGATTATAATTTCCAACAATGGTATCATTGAGCTTAAAGAGCATGAAAATATATTAGGGTAATATTTGGGCAAAATTGATTGAAGCATGATTTGATGATTTTGATTGATTAAGTATGCTTAAATGTATGTTACATTATGTTATACATTATCAATTTCATGAAAAATAAATGGATTAATTTTTCCCCTCTTGGAAAGGCTTGGCCGAATACTACCTAGACCATGGAGATGATGATTTGTTGTTTATAAGATCATTGGATGACTTTAAACGAACATAAAATGACGATTTGTGATTCGATTGGATTGAAAACGAAATCGGTAATTTTTCATCACCTTGGCCGAATGCATGGAAGAAGATTAGGGACTTGATTTTTTGATTAAATAATGTTGGACATGTATTTAAGATAAAAATATGATTAATGGATTTATTTGATATTTTGGAAATATTGATTTAAAGGATTAATCATGACATTACACTTTAATTAATAAGTTATAAAATTTGGAATTTTAAAATTTGATTAATTGGGCTTAATTTGAATGGGCCTAAAACTATTATTTTGGACATAATGGCTTGGTTGGACCAAGTAGGTTTGGGAAAATTGGATTGGATCCAAAAATGGGCCTAAATCACTCCATTAAGTCCAAATGTAATAAATGGGCTTTTATGTTTAATTGGGCCTTATGGGCTTGATATTGATTTTTATGGCAATGAGGGTGATTCCTTATTGGGCTTGGAAATTGGGTTTGACCCACATTGACCAAGGCCCAAGCCTAATGAAATCAATTGAAAGCCATCGGACTTTAATTAAACGGACATTGGATGTTGATTGGGCTTTGAGACCCGATAGAATTAGATTTGGAATCTAAGTCATAAAAGCACAATAAAAGTGTAAATATTTAATTTGGAATTAAATATAAGGATTAGTATTGAATACGACTTAATTGGATTTGACGAGTAGTTCGATATAATTCGTGAATTCATACTATAAGTATTTATTCTCAAATTGAGTTGGACTCGCGCAAATGCAAACAGTTGTTTGAACATTGTATTGTCAACTAATTAAAGACTAATTAATTGGATTTGATTGGTTGTATACATGCCTTGAATGAATGAATGTGGATGTAATGTATGAATAGTGTATATCGGATGGATATTAGAAGGGAAGGGTAATTTTAGAATTATTGTAAATTTAGAATTTATAAATTGGACCTGCGTGTCCAGCCTTTCTCTTATTGTCTCTCTTGTATTCTCTTCTCACCTAATTCCCCTCAATGTAAATGAGGTTTCTCTTATTGTATTATGTAATTGGGTAAGAGTAGAATAGTTCTAGCGGGGAGAGGAAGAGAGTGATTTGTTCTAGGAACAAGTTGTTGTTCATATCCATCCGTATATCGCTATTACTTTACTTTAACGCGCTTTATGATGTTTTAGAAGTATGCTTAAGGGTGTATGATGATGAGACCTAACAAAGATAAATTAATTGGTTGCCAATTACACGAAATCCCTCAAAC